>JARQOC010000005.1:528982714-529267714 GCA_033576535.1 Allobates femoralis | reverse complement strand
AGGTTTTGCCCGCAGAAAAGAAAGCAACGTGTGAACATAGCCTTAAAGCGGAACTCCAGTGAGAGAAAACATTTTAGTACAGTTCCTGCCCTCATACACTAGAGTTCTATGATCTATAGATCTCTGCTCCTCTGCTCTCATCACAAAGTATTCACTGATCTCAGGGAGACCAGTCCAAGAAAACACTGCGGGCAGCTGGCTAAAGTACTCAACACAGTGAATTCCTAGGCGCATTGCCCCCTGGGAATTATGAATGTGCAAATAGAGTCTATGGAGCCTCGGTTAGGAGTCTCAAACACAGGACTAGCCATATATCCCTCCAGGGAAGGACCCAGCCAAGAGATGGCTCCTTGCGGAGACCACCATAACCACCATGTTAAGTGGCCCTTTAAGTCAATATCCAACTCTTTTACAGCTGCCCGCAGATTAGATTGCAAGTAATAAACAATATGAAAGCTCATGCACAAATTATAAACCTATAGAAATCATGTACTTGTGAGATAAATGCACTACAACCAAACCCATATACAGGTAATAACACCAATAATACCTCGTCAAGGCCACAAGATCGAGTACACTCAATACTACTACCAGTAACCAGACATCGAAGCCTAATGAGGATCCCTGCCAGGATGTGTGATCATCCTAAGGTATATGGGGTGTGGTGAGCGGCCCGACTCGTGTTGCCAACCAGGCTTCGTCAGGGGCTTGTTCACAAGCTTCAGTTTGCGGCAATTTATCTATGCAGTTATGCAGCCAAAAAAATGCATAAATGCAGCATTTCACAGTCCCAGGAAAGTGATTGAGATTCCTAAAATGTCATGGTCCCGCTGCTGCTGCTTATTTTTCCCTTGCAGATATGAACCTACAAAGCATTTTTTCAGTCCTGCAGTATGTCAGCTCTTGCATTTTTATTTTTGGATTCTTCTGTCTTCATTCTTTCTTCATTCTGCTTCGTGACATGATTGCTATTGGAAGCCTGAACCCCTGTCACATAGGATGGTATATCAGGGGCTGGACTGTATTATGACCATAGGGCAGTTCCCACACCCCCTGTCCGCCCCCTCTCTATACAGAAATGTGAGGGGGCTGGAATGAAGGATGATCCTGAAGCTTCCAGGGTCCATGCCACCAACACACCGCCTGATTTTTGCTCCTGCATGAAACTGACATGCTGAAAATGTTATGTCCCATGAGGGGAAATCAGAGCTGAGGAGCAGATATGGTATTATTGATTTATAAGAGATCTATAAATCCGAGAACTGCAGTGTACTGCTCTGCTTCATCATGTAGGCTGGCAGGAACTGTACTAAAAAGTTCTCTTCCCATAGTTCCCCATAAATTCTTTTTTTTTTATTCTTTACACTATTTTAAAACCAAATTCATTTCATAGTTTCATACTTTCTTAGGTTGAAGGTAGACTTAAGTCCATTTAGTTCAACCCATAGTTGATCCAGAGGAAGGCAAAAAAAAACCATGTGGCAACACTAAGCTCCACATTGGGGAAAAATATTGCTTCCTGACTCCACATACGTCAATCAGACTAGTTTCCTGGATCAACGCTCTATCAAAGCATCTAGTATATATAACCGGTAATATTATACTTTTCAAGAAAGGCATCCAGGCCATTCTTAAATTTAGTAGTGAATCAGTCATCACAACATCATGTGGCAGAGAGTTCCATAGTCTCACTGCTCTTACAGTAAAGAATCTGCATCCATGTTTACTCCCATCTGTCCCTACATCCCCTCTGGCTCACTCTTCATTTTTGACCCAGTCACAGAAGAAGAAGTCTCCATGCTCCTCTCGTCCTCACGTCCCACTACATGCACCACTGACCCCATTCCCTCACACCTACTCCAGACCCTCTCTCCAGTGGTCACCACTCACTTAACTACAATCTTCAATCTCTCCCACTCTACTCGCATCTTCCCCTCCTCCTTCAAACACTTTATTATTACTCCACTACTAAAGAAAACGTCACTTGACATCCTGCACAAATAACTACAGACCTGTCTCCAATCTCCCCTTCATCTCAAAACTCCTGGAGGCCTGGTCTACACCCGCCTCATTCATTACCTCGCCACTCACTCTCTTTTAGATCCATTGCAGTCTGGCTTCCCCCCTTACACTCTACAGAAACTGCCCTTATCAAAGTGACCAATGACCTTCTGACAGCAAAACATAATGGTGACCACTCTCTGCTTATCCTTCTTGACCTCTCTGCAGCTTTTGACACTGTTGACCACCATCTCCTACTCTCTATGCTGCACTCCATCAGCATCAAAGACACGGCTCTCTCCTGGTTCTCTTCTATCTTTCTGACCGCTCTTTCCAGCGTATCATTCTCTGGCTCCACTTCTCTCCCTCTCCACTATTGGGGTCCCGCAGGGTTCAGTTCTTGGACCTCTTCTCTTCTCCCTCTACACAGCCCCGATCAGACAAACCATCAGCAGATTTGGCTTCCAGTACCATCTCTATGCTGATGAAACACAACTATACACTTCCTCCCCTGACCTTACTACTGCTCTAATACAGAACACCAATGACTGTCTAACTGCAGTCTCAAATATCATGTCTGCTCTCTATCTGAAACTCAACCTTTCCAAAACTGAACTTCTTCTGCTCCCACCCTCTGCCAACCTCCCTAAACCGGACATCTCTCTCTCGGTGTGCGGCACCAAGATAACGCCCAGTCGGCAGGCTCGCTGTCTGGGTGTTATGTTGGACACTGATCTCTCCTTCACCCCATACATACCAATATCTCCAGAATTCGCCCTTTCCTCACCATGGAAACAACTAAAACCCTCACCGTGGCCTGATCCATTCCCGCCTTGACTACTGTAATTCTTTATTAGCTGGCCTCCCCCGCAGTAAGCTTTCCCCTCTCCAGTCTATCCTCAATGCAGCAGCCAGGATCACCTATCTAGCAAACCGTTACTCAGATGTTACTGCTCTGTGCCAGTCACTGCATTGGCTACCCGTACACTATAGAATCCAATTCAAATTGCTTGTTGTCCCACAAAGCTTCATGGCGCACCTCCTATCTACAGTCATCTCTGTCTCCACCCCATCTCTTCGCTCTGAATGCGACTCATACTGACATCGGCATTAATCCGAACCTCCATCCGACTCCAAGATCTTGAGCTGCACACCTTGAATGCGACCAAATGGCCACACAACTTACATAGCTTCAGACGCTCCCTAAAAACACACCTCTTCAGGGCGGCCTATCCTTCTCCCTAACAGTAGTCATTTAGACATAAGATATTCATTGTTATAAGCCCCTGTTCTTTGTGTTCCCATCCGTCTTAGATTGTAAGCTCCTTCGAGCAGGGTCACCTTTACTTTTGTCTTTTATTGTATCTCCTACATTGATTCTATATTTACTGTATGTAACTACTGTTCTGTATTGCCTACCATTCTGTATTGTGTATTTTTCTTTTACGTACCATTGTACTGTAAAGCGCTGCGGAATATGTTGGCGCTTACAAATAAAGTTTTATTATTATTATTATCATCTATGATTATGATTAAACATTCCTTCCTCCAGACGTAGAGGATGCCCCCTTAACCCTGTCGCAGGCCTAGGTGTAAAAAGATTATTAGGAAGATCTGTATACTGTTCCCTTAAATATTTGTACATTGTAATAAGATCACCCCTTAGCCTTGGTTTTTCCAAACTTTTGGAAATATATTCTATTTCTTTTAACAGATCAAAAATATGTGTATTTTTATGTTATTGATTTATTTTCAAAGGGGCAAAAAGGGAGGTGATAAGAACATTTGTGTTTTATTGTTTTCATATTTTTAAAACATTTATTTATTTTTTAAACTTTTTACTGCTTTTACTAGTTCCCCTAAAGGCCCCGGTACACGGCACGGCATCGTTAACGATATCGCTTCAACGTCACGGGTTTAGAGTCGTTCAAGCGACATCGTTAGGACGTCGTTTTGTGTAACACCGAGATTCAACTATGATAAGTCGATGGATCGCTGACCGCAGGTTTGAGAACATGTTCTGAAATCACACGATCAACTATCAGCCAACCTGGTATAGCGTTGTCTGTGACACCGCGATAACGATGTCATTTACGACTTTGCCCATTCACAGCAATGAGCAGGGATCGTTTGCTTGGTTGTGCGAACGATACCTGCTCACAACATGGTTGGTACGTCGTCCACAATATCTAGACATGTGACATCTCACCAACAATGTCAAAATGATGTCGGAAACGACTGCGCGTCCACGAGATCGTTGCCGACATCGTTCCAACGTTGTGCCGTGTAATGGTACCTTTAGAGACATGATGCGGTGATCATCCTCTCAGCACTGCTCTGTATAGTAATAATCCCAATCTCCTATAAATGTTGCTCTCAGACAGCGTTCACAGGAGAATCGTAATTATAGAAATAAGTGTTATCAGCTGAACCCTCACTGTCATGACAAACCATCGGTGCCCCCAATGACATCATGGGCACGTCGATGGGAGCAGGAAATTTGTGCCCCGCTAGCACATGCTAAATCCCGCTGTCAGAGATTGACAATGGGATCAAACTGTTTAACAGCCACAGGCAGATCTCTTCAAACCATCTCCGGCTGTTAGAGGCACATGACAGCTGATTAAATCAGCTGTCATGTGAAAGAAAAGATGTGGGAAGACACAGCATATGTCGTAACTATAAGATATGTTGTGAAGGGTTTAAGATGGTTTATGACTACAAAGTTAAACTCAACTTTCATGTGGTCTGTATTCAAAATCAGCTAATAAGAAAACAGAAAAAGACTTCAAAAATGTCAGATGTCCCGGCAGAATGAGCTCTATGACAGTTTCTCAGCAAACTCATTCTGCAGACAGCAATAGACAATGCAACACAGAGGATACATAAGGCAAACGACTGACACTTTTTTTTTTTTTTAATTAAACTCAATTGCAAAAATGATATTTAGACCAAAATATATGAATGTCAATAAACAAAAGATGTGAGGGTGTTCATATCTTTTAACATCTTTATTCTGTGCTGTATCATGTTATCCCTACCCCGTGACATGGTTTTGCCTCTATGTAAGTCAGCTCAGGAATTCTGAAAAATATCTGACCAACTTTGTATTGGAGAAGATGCCTTTGTCGTGTTTCCTTACGTTGTACATTTATGTTCAAACACAACTTCTGTGGAATAAAGCCACCGCATGAAACAACTTTCGAGAATTTCAGTTGACTTTGTTAAAGGAAATCATTTGAAATGAATGTGGCTCCTGAAGCGGAGCCATGCGGGAAATCAGAAAAATACATGTATATTCCTTACTTTATTTTTCTGAGAACATCTATTGATTTAAGCTTAACTCCAAGTACTTCGTACTAAGCGTACAAAAAAAAAATGTTCTGTGCGAGCCGCCAGAGATATCCGTCCAAACAAGGGAAAGCAAACATTTGTATATGTTGAATAAGCATTTGCAGACAGCGGTATAGTCTTAACCTCGCGCCTGCCGATGCACAGGATTCGTTTGACAATTTTGAGAAAGAGGAATAGCTCCATGTGAGTTTAAGGCAAATCCAAGTAGGAGAAATAGAAAACATGTAAAAAAAAAAAAGAAAAAAAACATAAGAAGGTCGTCTCGTAAAGATTGGGGGGGGGGGACAAGAGGCGCAATAGTGCCCTTATCACTCGACACTAAATCAAGCAGGTGAGTAAGAAATGGTCACTCACCTATTCCAGTTGTGCCACCCACAATGGTTAATAGACCTGATAGGATGCGTATCCTGCTGGCTGCTGCTGGACTTCCACCGGTCTCCACACGGGTAGACGATGTCTGAAGCTTTGGGAAAGGAAGGTGTACCACAGTCCGCGCTGCCAAAATCTCCCGCTTGTAAATAATGCAAGTAGCCGATGTCCAAATCAAACCTCTCTTTTATTTCTCCAACGCGTTTCAACGCCCTCCTGGCGTCTTCATCAGGGATACCCTGGGTATCCCTGATGAAGACGCCAGGAGGGCGTTGAAACGCGTTGGAGAAATAAAAGAGAGGTTTGATTTGGACATCGGCTACTTGCATTATTTACAAGCGGGAGATTTTGGCAGCGCGGACTGTGTCTCGTAAAGATTACTCTTCTTCTCACTGAAGTCACCGCAGCTCCTCGCTCCCGTGGGTGGATACAGCTGATTTTTTATCAGAAACTTGCTATTCGATATTCATACACGATTTATTCAACTGAATGGTTGACTATGTAATAGGTGAACAACTTGAGCCCACTAAGGCAAGAGGGAACGTTTGTTAGAGGATTTCCATGTAGGACAATCAAAGATATCACGGCAAGCAGGACAACCTCTCATTCTTATGTTAGAAGTACGGCTATCCTAGGGTCTAAATCATTAGTCTGTAAATAATGACACTGTATTGGCACCAACCAGAAACCATACTGATCATGGGTGAATAACCTATAAAAGATAGAAGAAGTCTGCGCACTCCTGTGAACATGTACATTTTAATAAGATCACCCCTACTGCTTGATTTTTCCAAACTTTTGGAAATATACTCTACTTTTTTTAATAGATCAAAAATATGTGTATTTTTATTTTATTTTCAATGGGGGTGATAAGAACGTTTGTGTTTATTTTTTTTCATATTTTTAAAACTTTTTTTTTAATTTTTTTTTAATTGCTTTTACTAGTTCCCCCAAGAGACTTGAAGCGGTGGTCATCCGATCAGCACTTCTCTAGAGAGTAATAATCCCAATCTCCTATAAATGCTGCTCGCAGATAGAGTTCACAAAAAAAATCATAATCATAAAAACAAGTGTCATCAGCTGACCTCTCACTGTCATGACAACCTATCAGTGTCCCCAATGACATCATATGGGCACGCCGATGGGAGCAGGAAAGTTGTGCCCCCGCTTTTGTCACATGAAAAAAAAATAAGCAGACCTTTTTCACACCTTTAATGTCACCCATAATCTGTCCAAACCCAATGAGAAGCAGACTGAAATAAAGAGGAAAATAAAAATAACAAAAACCAAAATAATGCAGCACCATAAGTCTGAAGACGCTCTCATTATTGGGGATGTGGTTGTGTTCAGAATCAGGCAATCACATTATCACTCATGTTAAATACTAGTCAGTGCTGTCATTTACAGTGATTCTGATTAACCCCATATGAAGTTTACCTGTTGTAGTTGGATTTTCCTGACATTTAATTAGTTGCATTTTACAGCACAAGCCATGGTCAGTAAACAGCTGACAACAAAGCAATGGGATCTTATAGTTAAAAGGTATCAGTCAGCAGAATAGTATAACAAAAATCCAAGGAATTAGATATACCATAAAACATGGAGGACATCAACAAAACGTGGCTTAAATTTGGCAAAACAGTGACATTAGCTAGAATTGGCCGTCCTTCAAATAGTGATGAAAAGATAATATTGGTGTTGTTGGTGTGGGATGCTGCCAGGAGTTACACAGCAACATTAATGCTGGCTTCACACCACGGTGTGATCAGCTCCAGGGCTGTCTGATATGAATCTGACAGCCCAGCACCAGATTTGCAAACAGAACCAGAGGGCAAATTTGCCCTCCAGTCCAGTTTGTAGCCGGATGCCTCAACTGTAGCCGCAGATGCTGAAATTTCAAGATCGCAGCTAACTCTCCGCTAGCCATGGTCCTGAAATCTGTGCAGGGGACAGCCAGTGGTGCTGAAGTTTAGCATCGTCTCCCATGTTAGGGAGTGCCGGATCGCCCCAGATCCGGGAGGATTCAATTTGGTCAGATTTTTCGCCCCGGACACAAAAATGTTGTAAGCAACGTTTATGTGTCCGATAGGAAAATTCGAATTCACCCGGATCCTCCCGGACAGATGGAAACCGGATAGCAGATAGCTGCCATCCGATCCCATAGGGCTGTATTATGGCAAAATCGGGTCCAGGGTTGTCAGATTATCATCAGACAGCCCTGGACCTGATTACACCTCAGTGCCAAGCCCACTTTAAGGAACTGCAGACATGTCTGTCACATACTGCATGTGACAAAAATCTCCCATATTCTTTATTCATCATATGTCTGGCCTCTCGAGTAGAAAGGAAAATCAGAAGCCTTTTCTTACATACAAAGACACATCCGAGTTCACCTGTGTTTTGCAAAAACCTACATCTAGATGAGACCATGCCCTTGCTGAAGAAAAGCCTCCCCACAGCAGGATGCTGCCATCACCATGTGTGACAGTGGGGATGGTGTTTTCAGGTTGATGTACAGTGTAAAGGCCCCGCCACACATGTCAACGTCTGAGCGATCGGATCAACGATCCGACCTGACCTAGATCGCTTGAATGACGTCCAATGATTGCTAGTGAAGTGTCACACGTACAGATATCTTTAACGACGCAGCAACGATTCTGCGACAAGCGAACGATACTTGCGGTCGTTTGATCGCCTACGTCCTTCAGTTCTGAATAGGCGAAGTCGTTAACAACATCGTTATCAAGGTGTCACACACACCGATGCTGCAGGTTGGATGGACCATCGTTTGGTTTAAGGTCTGGTTCAAAAACCTCCCATCAATGATCAGCTGACTTATCGTTGATTGTTTGCACTTGTCACACGCAACGATATTGTTATGGCGTCGTTGCTCCACCCAAAAAGCTGTGACATACTAACGATATTGTTAACGATATTGTAGTGTGTGACGGGGCCTTTAGTTTTCCACCACAAATAGCATTTTGGATTTAGCCCAAAAAGTTCTACTTTAGTCTCCTCTAACCATGCTCACTGTGTCCCCTACATGGCCTTTTGCAAACTGTAAATGGGACTTATTATGGCTTCCAGTCAAACTGTGTTTCTTCTTGTCACTCTTCTTTAAAGGCCAGATGTGTGGAGTACATGACTAAGACTATGTTCACATTGTGCGCTTTTTCTGCAGTTAAAATGCTGCAAAAATGGGGGTGATACTATTTGTAAACAATATCTCTGGAAGTAGGTATGTGTGGTTTTATTCAAGTTTTTGATGTGCGAGTTTGCTGCATTTTTTAGTGGGGATATCTCTCTTAGTTTATTTTCCAATAGACATTACAAAACCAATGGTAAATTTTTGCCTCTCTCTGTTCATTTTCCAACAGACATTACAAAATGTAAATCACAACTTTGCGTCTTGAAAAGAATTGACATGCTCATTCTTTTCAAAATGCAGGTAAACCTTGGTTCCTAAACCGACCTGAAATAAAAAAAATACAATGTGCCTGTATAGATTTTCGTCATCGACATAGGTTTTCAATCCCTTCAAAACCTAAGGTATAGTTAACCATATATTTGCATAAATCAATAGTAAAAATGCAATCAAGAAAAGCAGCAAAAACGCACTGTGTGAATATAACCTAACAGTTCTACAGTGCACAGATTCTCCCCCCTGAGCTGTGGATCTCTGAAATTCCCTCTCCACCCCCAAGTAACCATGGGCCTCTTGGCTTCTCATTTAATTAGTTCTCTCCTTGGAATGTCAGTTTAGGTGGATGGCGATGTCCTGGTAGGTTTTCAAGTGTGCTGTGCTCCTTCCATTTTTGGATGACGGATTGAACAGTGCTCCGTGAGATGAGCAGAGCTTAAGCTATTTTAATAACCTAACCCTGCTTACTCTTCCGTTTTTCCCTAATTTTCTCAAACAAACCTCTGAAGCCTCCACTGAACATCTGTAGTTATACTGAGAATATATTACACTCAGGTGGACCCAACTTATCAGGTGACTTCTGGAGGCAATTGGTCACTCAGGATTTTACTTAAGGTACCGTCACACGCTAGGATAGGATATAGGTGAACGACATCGTTAGTGCGTTGTCACGTGCAAGGATATCGTTAACAATCTTAAATTTGGCAATGCGCCAGCTACTTGGAGAAGAACGAATGAACGATGTTATAAAGCAGCAGGAATAGAACTATGAACGACATCGTTCAAAAAGGTGTCACACTGAACGATGTTGCTGCTTCACAGAACGTTAATTGGACGACGAATGATAGATTTGAGGTCAGAATCTCAAATTTTTGATGAACTTTCCAACGATTTATCCTTCAAAAACATTCGTTTACACGCAACGACGCACAAACGATATCGTTTAAATGATCGCAAATCCATGACAGTTCAACGATATCGTTAACGAGATCCTAGCGTGTGAAGCGGCCTTTAGGGGTATCAGAATAAAGGGGGCTGAATACAAAATTCACATGACAACTTTCAGACCTATTTTTTTTAAATATTTAGAAAACCATTAATGATCATCTTTACGATTTACACATGCTTGCTATTTGTGTTGGTATATCACATAAAAACCAATGAAAAGCAGTCAATTTTGTTGCCTAATGTGAAAAAAACTTTGGAAAAGTGGAAACATTCACAGGATACAAAACCTTTTTCATGGCAATGTAAGTGTGTGTTCGCATATATATATATATATATATATATATATATATATATCTATTGTGAGACCGTGACCGGGGAGATCTGTGACAGCCGGTATGTGTCTCCCAGGTTGTGCTCTCTCGACGTGTAGGAAGCACTCCACTCCGGGTTCTTGGAGGATTCCCCAGAGGTAGGCACGGGGTTAAAAGCTATGCCGGAATACAGGGTGTGGTTCTTCTTCTGTGGAGGCTCTTGCTGATTGAAGGCTCATGAAGGTGGCGAGCGGCTGGTAAAGAGAGCAGCAAAGGCCGTGTGTTGGCCTAGTAATGTTTGAACTGCATAAAGTGTACCCAGGAGGTCTGTGGCTAACCTGTACCGTGCCATTGAACAGTGTGCTGTGTGAACTGTGCCTGGGTCCCTGCCTTCTGTTGTGCCAACCAACGTTGCTACCTCACACTATTTATACTGTGTATGTGTGTATATATATATATATTATATATATATATATATATATACACACACACACATACACACACACACACATACACACATATACACACAGCGTGTAATAAAGTTAATTGTTAACATTTACAATAGTACAAAATAAGCAAAAAAAAAAGAATAAATTCCACAAAATACACTCCCTACATCCACACAAATAATTAAAATCAGGATAATTTGCTATATTTACAGTTTTCCTATCAGTTTTGTTACCATATTACATACTACTGTCTCAAAAAGAGAAAAAAAAACACTATTTAGCTTAAGTGTAAAGCAAAAAAAATACAGCATTCACCTTCAGACTAGGTCATTCCAAAAGATTAAATAGTTCTGTGGGCATCAGTCCTGCAAGGGTTAAGTAAACTTGCCTTGGTCCTGAAAGGGTTAGGAAATCATTTTTTGTGTAGATTTGTAGGGTTTTTTTTTTTTTTGCTAACGAACCTTGTAGTTTTTTAGTTTTTTATTTTTTTTTTTAATTTTCCAAAGCTGTAAATGCAATGTAACCCGAAGGCAACAAGATAGTAAAATATGAATTTTTTTACAATGCCACCACAATCTTAAAAATGAAAAAAAAATGACTTCCACCTTAAAATATTCAGGAAGAGGTTTTCCTCCCGACTGTGTTAAAAGTGCCTATAGTCAACACTATGAAAACTTTGTTCCCCATAACATAAAAACAGCAGTTTCCTGTTCCACCAGCCCAGACTGCGCTCATAATCGTCATATCTACTTTACACCATCCGTGAGTTTTAAAAGTTCTGAGGCCGCTCAGACATAATCCCTAATAATGTTGTCTTTGAGTCATGAATGGCATTTCAATATGGCTTACCTTCACCAGTGAATGGAGACTTTTTTCACCAAACATATCCCAAAGGAAGGTCAGGTCTTCCTGGCTGTCCACATGCGGCTGCAGCTGGGCCGGCAGCGTAGCCAAGAGCTCATACAGACCTATAAAATGAAAATAAAACAGAAAATGTAATCTCATTAATTTTAGCTAACAGTTCTGTGTGATGGCTCGCCTGGAGCATGTCAATAAGAGCCTGGAGTTTCCACTCGAGTATCAGCCAAGTCATCAGAAGAGCCTTCAAAGATCAATATGGTAAAAAAGGGGCTAATTATGCGATAAAATGGCTGGATATGTCATTCACCCATCAGCCTGCGTCACATTCAGCTCACAAGAAATACGGATATTTATTCCATTAAGTTAGCGACAACCAACACATACTCCGAGACTTAATTGTTTTTCCATCCTAAGTGATGGTAGTGAATGAAATGACTCATCCGTTCAGCTTCCAAAAACTAAATGGGGTGGTCCGCACAATCCCAACTCCGGTTACTTTGAAATTCTTATTTTTCTTAATTTACTGCTCAATTAACAGTTGTATTTCCATATGTTCCATAAAAATTAATGTCGATATTCTACATTTCATACCTTATGTCTTCATAGTTTCCATGCTGCGCTGATCGTTTGGAGCAATGATGTATCCTACATATAAATTCCACACATTTACACATCATATATAGCAAGGCTGGGGCGGCATGTCTACTTGGGGCGCCTATCGGACGTTTGAAATTTATGTGCCAGTCACAGGGTGCTAGGTGACTAGTCTGCATACACAAGTCTCTCTACACAAATCGGCTGAGCCCGCAGGTTTATTGTCTATTAGGCTTTCCCACAAAGTTAATTTTAATCAATAGATATTGAAATAATAATAATTTCCACAATTGGATGTGTTTCATAAAAATGTTCCTGTGCTAATTTTATATATGTGTCCCGCTTATGTACTATGTAATGGATGTGTCTGACCATACAGGTACATGTCTGATCATACCACATCTTCTGTGCTGAGATAATCTTATATATGTGTTCCTGCTATGTACTGTGTAATGGATGTGTCTGACCATTACAGGTACATGGTCTGATCATACCACATCTTCTGTGCTGAGATAATCTTATATATGTGTTCCTGCTATGTACTGTGTAATGGATGTGTTTGATAGTACAGGGACATGGTCTGATCATAGCACATCTCCTGCGCTGAGATAATCTTGTATATGTGTTCCTGCTATGTACTGTGTAATGAATGTGTCTGACCATACAGGTACATGGTCTGATCATACCACATCTCCTGAGCAGGGGAGGAAGGAAAAGACATTACAGCACAAGATCATAAACTATCCTTTCTTTGAGCTAAAATACTTTTTTAAAACAGGGAAATGTTTTACCTCACAAAAAGAATCAGTTGTGATCCCGTGCTGTAATGTCTATATATTCCATCTTCTTCCCGGTCCAGGAGATGTGATATGATCAGACCATGTCCCTGTATGGTCAGACACATATACAGTAATAGCAGGGATACATACCGATTTTCCAGATTATAATATGTACTTTTTCTCTCAAAAGAGTTGGGAGAGGTGGGTGTTGGTTGGGGCCGTGTCATACAATCCAGATGTAATTTACTGAGGCAGCGTGGCAGAGCATGGTTATAGGAGGCAGGGGTTTCAAAGCTGAGGGCACAGGGCTCAGAGGAGGACGTGTCACAGCAGCAAGATATGGGTGCTATTAATCTGATGGTAGTCATCACAATGGACTACTGAAAAAAGGCTGCAGAGGCAGTACGTGCGCAGATGAAAAATGGAGAGATGAAAAACTGGAGAGCCAAAATATTAATCTGCCACATGCTGCGGCCGACGCAATGGACTTCAGGTAAATGGCTGCAGAGGCGGCAACCTCTAAGTTTACTGATCTCAATCTGCGCACACATCACCTCCTCAGCCATTTTCTTGAAGTCCATCATGTCAACCCCCTTTAGATCAATGGCACTTGCTGACAGTTAATTGTACTGAAATGCAGAAATAATTGACAATTAGCATTTCCTCGTGTCAATGGGGCATGTTCCCTGGAGTCTGACAGCACTGAGTAAATAGTGACAGATTGTGATCATATTCCACCGTCAAGAACAAAGAAAACAAATAGTTGTCAATATACCTTATTCACACATTTCCAAGAGGAATAAAGGAGGAACATGGCCATTCAAGGTTCTTAAAATTGATGCTCAAAAACGTGTTCATACCTGACAGGTTGAAACTAATGGCAGCCATAATAACTTAAAAGGGTTTATCCAAGAAAATACATTTATCACCTGTTCATAGGTGATAAATAATTGATGGGGTTTGTTTGCAGGGACCCTCACAAAAAACTATAACTGGGGTCCAAAGTCCTCTGTGTGAATGAAGCAGACCTGCCTGTGTATGATCACCGCTCTATTCAGCTCTATGGAAGCTGGAAGCGGTGGTCACATTCACACTACCGTTCCTATAGACGTGAACAGTGCTGTGGTCACAAATGACCTGTAATGCTCCGATCACACAGGGAACGTTGAGGCCATGTGCACACCTTGAGTATTTGGTGAGTTTTTACCTCAGTATTTATAAGCTAAAATCAGGAGTGCAATAATCAGAGGAAAAGTATAATGGAAACACATCACCACTTCTGGATTTATCACCCATGCCTGGTTTTGGCTACAAATCCTGAGGTAAAAACTCACCGAATACTCATGGTGTGCACATAGCAAAAGACTCAAGGCATCAAACTGTAAGACAACGGTCACACGTTGAGTATTTGTTGAGATTGTTACCTCAGGATTTCTAGCGAAAAGCAGGAGTGGAACAATCAGAGGAAAAGCATAACGGAAACACATCACCACTTCTGGTTTTGGCTAGAAATACGGAGGTAAAAAAATTGAGACTCCAGTTTCAACAGTCGATGGGGTTCACAGCGTGTGGTTCCCAGTGATTACACCTTAATTACCCATCCTGTATAGGAGATACACTTAAAAGGGTTTACCTCATGAAGATTATAGATTAAGGGGGACTTGTCGGCAGGTCAACTGTAACCATATTTTATTCTTATTTTTTCCTGCTGCTTCAAATTATTTATTTTCTCTATCTCCCACAGTGTTCTAGAGATATGAGTTTTTTTATTTAGTGCATACAATATATCAACAATACAAAATAGTTTTATGTATTTACTAAGGCTGCCTTCACACTACGGATTTTTCATTTCCGATGCTGTCCGATAAAAATCGGACAGCATCGGACCGATTTTGGGCCCCATGCAGCCCTATGGGCATCGGACCGAATCGGATGTGCACTAAATGCCATCCGATCTGGTCCGATCCGAATCTGTCCGATTTTTTTATCGGTGCAAAAATGGGAGCTTGCTCCGATTTTTGCACCGAAAATAAAATCTGACAGATTCGGATCGGACCAGATCGGATGGCATTTAGTGCACATCCGATCCGACCCGATCAATTTGACATGGGGCCCTATGGAGAAGGGTCCGAGGAAACATCTGATGTCTCCTCGGACCCAGTTTTACTGTACTGAGCATGCTCAGTACAGTAAAACTGCTCCTAACTGGGAGCACAAGGGTTAAAAAAAAAAAAAAAAAGTTTATTCACGTGACTGTGACATCACCGCAGGTCCTGAACAGCAGAGGAAGACCTCTGCAGCCACCGGGAGCCTGCGGGAGCCACCGGGAGCCTTCAAGAAGACGGCTGGAGACGGCGGGGGCTCGGGGGGAGGTGAGAATAAACTTTTTTTTTTTCTTTTTTTCACTCCGATTTTATGCCGGAATCGGGTGCCTATTTGGCACCCGATTCCAGGCATCAGAAGGGAGCCGATGCTGTCCGAATTATATCGGACAGCATCGGCTCCCTTCAAATCGTAATGTGAAAGTAGCCTAAGAAGAGGTGTCTTTAGGCTGCTCTACATGATTACTGTATGAGCAACATCCCATTGGTAAAGACCATAAAAAGTATCATATTGGACACTTAAAAAGGCTGGTAGATAAAAAAAATAAATGAGCAAAAAAATAAACCAAAAAAGCCACCCAACAAACAGAACACTCAGTGAAGCAATGGAAAGAAATAATAGCAAAAACCGGTCACTTTTGACTTGGTGAGAGGTTTTCTTTAAGTCATAGATACGAAACTATACTAGTAAAAAGTAAAGAAGTCAAAAAACACTACTGTTTGGCAGAAATCATGGTTCCCTACTTACAATACAATTTTCTTTTTTTCTATAAGTTTTTATTTAACCTATCTCCTTCGTGAGCAGTTTTTGAATTTAGTGTAGGGATTCGCAAGTATGAGGACCCTTAATGTGGATTGCGAGCCAAAACATGAGTCAATGCTTCTTGTATTTTAATACAAAATTTCTTTACCTTTTTTCCTGCACATTTTCCCATTTTTATGCAATATGTAGCCAGGCCCTTTAGTGTTGCTTGGGTGAACTAGGGTGTCAGTCCTTGTGGGGTACCATCCTGCCTGATCTGATAGTATGGGTGTCATCAATAAGCGCAAACCAGAAACTGTGCATCACACATACCTGTGTGACTGGCACCCTATGCAAGCCTCATCTGTGTGCATGTTTAACACTAGCAGCCGGCTATGAATTGGTAGGTTGTGAGCATGGCTGTGGAGTTGGTAAGCCAAACATCCAACTCCGACTTCTTAACTTCCCTGAATCTAACTCTGACTCCGATTCCGATTCCACGACTCTGACTCCACAGCCCTGGTTCTGAGTGGTTGTTTCATCAGTATTTTGCACCTGTGTTGCCTCCACTTTTATTATGGGGGTCTGCTGCATTCTGCTAGTGCATTAGTAATCTGACCTGGTGTTAGCAAGGCTGTTCTTTATTTTTTGCTTTTTTTTTTACTATACTATATGCATTTATATAAACAAACCTCTCAAGGACAAATTAACTTGAGAAGTACAGTCAAGTCTTTTCTAACTATTATTTTTTTCTTCTTCTTTTCCCTAATGAGAGTGATGCCCGACCCGCAGCAAATCCTAGTTATTAGAGGCAGAGTTGAGTAAGCTTGCAAGGCAAACAGTAGCTCAGTGTTCTACGGTAGCAGCCGGCGTAAGCTGCTATCCATCATACACACAAACTATCAGACTGGAGTCCAAGAATGTAGCCGCACTGACTGCATGAGCCCTCTACGGGGAGCTAACCTGGCATCAGCCGATATCAATTCATAGCACATGTTTAATTTTCCAGGGGGATTACTAGGGGTAAAAAGGACAAAATGCCTCTTTTTTTCCCCCTCTTTCTGTCTGCTGTCTACGAAAATAAGAATATCCTCCAGGGATCCCCACAACACGGGTCTGCTATTATTTTTAGTCTGAATAACTGTTGCTGTTCATCAAAAGGACAGCTTTACAAGATGTTTAACCAAAAAGGCCCGGTAACATGATAAGCTGTAAGATGGGCTTCCAACTTCTGAAGGCTAATCTAAATATTGTATTAATGAGACGTAATGCCCGATCCTTCACGAACCCTCTATGCGCCATTATAAATGTAATCCTACGCTTTAAAAAAGGCACTGTTCCGATTTGTTTTTCCATCGGTTGGCACGGGGCATGAATGTCTTCTCTCTAATATATAAACATGCGCTCTCCGATTACACTTGTTTGCGGAGGTCAAAATAAGATCTGTATCTCAAGCGGTTTCTCAAAAAGAAAAAAAAAAAAAAATCTTGTTCGTAAACGTAGAATACGATACACACAGACCCCTGGAAGTATAGACAAGTCTTTTCAACTCAAAAATACATTAATATACTTTTTCATGGGGAAATAAATGCTCGCAGTGATTTGCCAAGTAGCGCTGCGGTGAGTGACGGTGCGGGCGCCCAAGAAACACATCCTGAAAACTGTTCACAGAAGTAGCGATTAATAAGGAGAACATCTAAAATGTGGGCAGTGAAGGGCAAGGAAAGTCTTCAACCAATATGTTTGAAGTATTTTTTTTTTTAGCATGAGCCAATTATAAAAGGGAATCTGTCAGTAGGATCAACCCTCTTAAACCGGCTATATGGGTATGTAGGTCATGAAAAGTTGAATAAAGTGATACCTTGATAAATGCAATTTGATGTCTTATTTCGGAAATAATTTTTCTTAACATGTAAGTGAGCTGTTAATATCTATATATCTATGAGCTGGACATAGCTCTCCATGAGAATCTGCCTCCAGAGGTTATTTTCAATAAAAGGGGGGTTACCAGAGTGAGACATGTAATGACTGATAGTCTGCTCACCTAAGATACATGTCTCACACCGCTAATGCCCCCTTTTATTGAAAATATTCTCTTGAGGCAGAATTTTAGGGAGATCTCTGTCCAGCCCACAGATCTTAACAGCTCACTTAAATGTTGATATTTGTGAATTAAGATATCGTACCGCAGATATCAAGGTATCATCATATTCAGCTTCCTATGACCTACATGCCAATATAGTCAGCTTAGGAGGGTTGTTCCTACTAAGGATTGCCTTTGAGAAGGCACAACATGTTGATGCACCATTTGAGTATGTACTTCCTTGACTGCGCGTATCCACGTCAAATGTGTGATAAGGACTATAAAAGGACTATCTTACCAATAAAGTTGGGCACAAGCGTCCTCATCAGTGGAACATGGCAGCAGGATAAGCACCGTGCAACCTTTGGCTAGTATAGCACATGAATGCCAGTATTTTGGGTGCCTCTTGTGTTTACTAAACCCCCATGATATTATATTGTTGCATGAGACCTAGTAGTCAAATGAGGTTCACAATGCTCTGGTCTGGCTGACAGAAAGTAGCAACGTGGACGTCAGACCAGGATCCTATGTGTCTTTAGGTCACCTGATGTTCTACTGCAGCATTGCCCAGGTTCAGCTGGACAACATATGACCACTGCAGATGAGCAAAAAAATTTTATTATATTTTTTAGATTATGCTGGGCTCGGTTATGAAAAAAAAAATCCTTAAAGGGGACAAGTCCTTCATGGACCAGAACTGCAGATCACTTGCAGTTGCTGACCACAAGTTGCACACAACTGATCCAAATCTTCTATTTTACTTACTAAACGTCCACAAAATGGGCTATGACAAGTTGGGAAAACTGCTCATGCTGCACACAGTTGTTGAGTGGGATATAACATGGATCCAAGGAGAAAAGTACACCAAATGGCCAGGTACAGTAATTATAACTGTATATCTACACCCACAGGATAGGTCAAGACAGCAGTGTTTCTAGCTACATAAATAGACCCCAAAACCTGGACTGACCCTGGGCCTCTTTACTTGAACTGACTTGTGGTCAGTCTGGACATTTCAATTGTTATACAGAACTTGAAATATGGTCAAGGGAACCGGGTCATAAGTAAAAAGCAAAGTTCCATATATCAGAGGGGTAGCTAAACCCTTCTTAACACAAGGCAATGATTCAGTCTGCATCCATAAACATGTACCTAATATATAAGCTCACATTAGGTACAGGGTGGGCCATTTATATGGATGCACCTAAATAAAATGGGAATGGTTGGTGATATCAACTTCCTGTTTGTGGCACATTAGTATATGGGAGGGGGAAACATTTTTCAGATAAGTTGTGACCATGGCAGCCATTTTGGATCCAAATTTATTTTTTTCAATGGGAAGAGGGTCATGTGACACATCAACCTTATTGAGAATTTCGTAAGAAAAACAATGCTGTGCTTGGTTTTAATGTAACTTTATGCTTTCATGAGTTATTTACAAGTTTATGTCCACTCATAAAATGTGTTTAAAGTGCTGCCCATTGTGTTGGATTGTCAATGCAACCCTCTTCTCCCACTCTTCACACACTGATAGCAACACTGCAGAAGAAATGCTAGCACAGGCTTCCAGTATCCGTTGTTTTAGATGCTGCACATTTGGTCAGTATTTCACATCAGTAATTGTAATTCCAAACCAGGAGATTTTCACCAATTTCATGTTTTGGCTTAGAAATACTGATGTGAAATACTGACCAAATATTGAACGTGTGCATATTGCTCAAAGGTTAAATAAGAGTGGCTTTGTTGATACCCAGTACTCCCACTGGAACACAGCGCCTTCCCCGTCACCCATGAACATGGTAATCCTGTTGACACAGAAAGGAATTCAAAAACAGGGAGCCACTAGGGCACAGAAAGGATAACAACATGAACCAAAATCAGGGAGCCGCTACGGCACAGAAAGGATAACCACTAGAAAGCAAAATCAGGGAGCCACTATAGCACAGAAAGGATAACCACTGAAAATCAAGAACAGGGAGTCACTATAGCACAGAAAGGATAACCACTGAAAATCAAGAACAGGGAGTCACTATGGCACCGAAAGGATGAAAACAGGAAACCAAAATCAGGGAGCCACAACGGCACAGAAAGGATAACCACTGGAAATCAAAAACAGGGAGCCACTATGGCACAGAAAGGATAACCACTGGAAATCAAGAACAGGGAGCCACTATGGCACAGAAAGGATAACCAATGGAAACCAAGAACAGGGAGCCGCTACGGCACAGAAAAGATAACCAATGGAAACCAAGAACAGGGAGCCACTCATGCAGAGAGGATAACCACTGGAAATAAATAACGAGAGCTCCTATTATGCTATATTGGAGCCACTTTTGTTGGATCCAATTTAGACAGGTTGGAGGGTATCTGTGATCAGGGAAAACAGTAGATGTATATAATGATAAAAATACATTTAAAAATCATTATTATTTTCACTGAATATTGTAATTTAAGAAAACAATTACAAGTCAAAGCAGTAGTAACAAATAATGTAACTCCATCTCTTCCTATATAGTCCAGAAGAAGGAAGATTATATCATGTGCATCCAGCAGAACACAGAAATGGAAATATATAGGGAGATAAAACACCGGTAATTGCAGATGGGGTTCCTGTTTACAGGTATCATGTAAAAGCGCATCTGGTAGGGAAAAGATAAACATTTATTTCATCCAAATTGCCCCATGTTTAGAAAACCCATAGTCTACGAGGTTCCTGGCAGCCTTGAAATGATCTCTGCTTTGCCGCCATCTGTTTGGAATCAATGGAAATGTCGATTCCAAATCTTCTCATTGCAAATTACTTGGATTATTGTCTACTACACTATCCTGGTAGTCAGCCGCGCTGGGTAATCATACCTGACCTGTCAATCATGTCTAATGTGATCAAGAACATCTGGAACATGAGTAAATTTGTTATTGCTAAGTTGGGGAGTTATGCGGGAGGCAGATTATAATGGTTGTCTGAGTATGTCTATTTACCGAGATGCTGCAGAACTCATCTGAGTGATTGATCCATGAAAGTGCGGCATGCACAATTACACAGAAATGCAGACCAGACTCCTAGTGGAAAGCTTTAGATGCAAGGAGCAAGAGCCACAAAAGACATCGCGGTTGCAGAAGAGCCTACTTGGGCCTCACATTACGCAAGAGGGAAACTACAAACAAGGAGGGTGGCAGATGATATCATTAAGGGTGGTGGCACACGGGCGCGAGAGTCGCATTGCACTTGGGCCAATATCATTAAATGATACTGGTCATATCAGTGCGTTATCCACGCACTGAACTCACAATTCGAGTGAAATGCGAGTTCAGTCGCAGCATGCTGTAATTGAACGCGATTTCCTCCCGCCAGTGACCATTGTAAGTATATGGGTGCGAGAAAATCTCACACCCATACAGCACACTGTATGATAGTCGCACACGTGTGCTATCTTACAATGTCTTCAAACATTGCTGCTGTCAAAGCAACGGTGTTTGAGATTGCTGGGTTGCCGTCACAGTATCCAGTCAGCTTTCACCGACGTGACAGGAGCGGTGAAAGAAAATTGGTTAAATTTGCGGTAAATGCTTTCCATGGTGCTGAAAATACAACTTCAGCACCATGGAAAACAGACTTTCAAACACCAGCAGTGTTTGAATTTCCCGTTAAATGCTTTCCATGGTGCTGAAGTCTTATCAGCTATATATGTTATTTCTATATTTTAAACAAATGAGTAAGGTTATATTGTAATAAAACATGTCCTACACGTTTCGAGCAACAAACACTCTTAATCATATAGACCTACACGCACTTCCTATAGAGAGGCAAGAGACCCCTACCACCACTTCCCACAAACAAAGATTCGCCTTACTAATTCAGCTCCAAGTCTATGTAGCTCGAGGCGGATTACACTTACCGTTCGCTCACATGAAGGTATAAATATTACACAAGGTATAAATAAGAAGGGGGTGAAATACGAAAAGTAAATGGGATTTCCTCAGCTATATTTGGCACCAGGGCTGAAGAGTAGGGGTGAAAGTCATGGAGTCGGAGTCCATTTTGGTGAAGTCAGAGTTGGAGTTGGATTCAGGGATCTCGAGGAGTTGGAGGTTTGGCTTACCGACTCCACAGCCATGTTTGGCATGAGGAAAAATTTGCAGCATGCTGCAAGTTGATGCGCAAGTCGGACGAGACTCACAAATGTAAGTCTATGGGTGTGGGAAAAATATCAGATGCCAAATGGACCATCCTAGTGGTGTCCGATAGTTATGGATATGGATACATTACTATTCTGTAGCATAAGGACACTTTAGATGATCCTGTAAATGATTGTACAATAATAGCTGTCAAAAAAAAAGGGTGGCATATGGATGATAATAAATAACAATTGCCCTACTTTTCTGAATGACATTCAATTTGTTTTTTATACGCTCATGTAACCCTAGCCTTATGGAGAGTAGACAGCGAGTTAAATCGAGAAAATACACCAAAATGTCGGCACTTTGGAGTGATTTTTCAGGACAATTTTTTATAAAAAGGTCGGTACAAACATCAGTATATGGGAAGTCCTGGTATCCAAAATGAGACAGACGCTTTTTTTTGCAGTAAACGACTCCCATAATGTGGAATTATACCCAGAATAGTTGATATTTGGTAATCTAGTAGGTCACATTGACCCAGGAATACAAGAACTTTGCTATCAAAGTTTCTTTTATTATTCCAAAGGGCTTCTGAAGCTTTTTATCCATCTATGAAATGTAGAGCAAACAATGTGAAAGACAGTGGGGCTTCCCAATAACCAGCAATGAAAGAATAGCAGGTGCTCAGAAATCCTGATGGGGAGAGTTGTTTTGTCAAGAAAAAATTACAGAATTTAGAGTTTGGGAAATAACTAACGAGGACGGCCAAAGTGGACATCTACAGCTCAACTCTTGGATGAAAGGGCAAAATCCATAAAAATACAACTAAACATAGAAAATACAAAAGTGCAAAAGATATTGGAACTTACACCCTTAAAGGGAATGTGCATGCATTTTTTTTAGGGGTTTTAAATTAATGTTCTAGTTTATGTAAATACCTTTTCAGACAGGGCTGTCAATCAATTACAAGAGTGGGCATAATTACAGAAGACAAGTATGACTGGCTACATGTGCAGCTCCGACCAGATCTCTCCTTCACGGCAAAACTGCTGATTTCCATAGGGGTATGTCTAAATTCTCTACTTATGCACGCCCACAGCACCATTACTGTCACAAGTGTATTGTGTCTTGCTGAGACCATAGAAGGTCTCGGTGATTAGGAGATTGCAGGTCCCCTTTGGATTCCCAGTGGAGATTAACATGAGTGGAGCGGATTCATTTCTATTTGGTGTTGAATGGGTTAAGAGTTCATTTTACATTCTGCTGAGATTCCATATAGCTCTAATCTCAGTCCAACCTACACCCTGCTGTGATTGACTCCTCCCTATCAATGTACAATCTCTGTAGAGAAGTTGGTGTGGGCGGGGACAGCTCTCTCAGCTCTGCTGTGTTCCTTAAACTAAATTCTTTGAGAGTGTCAGAACTAGAGATGGCCGAACCGTTCAGATTTCACCAGGTTCGTAACCACAGTTGCTCTGTGAAAACAAGGCAACAGTTAATACACCTAATCATTATACTTTACGGGTCTGTGTTATTCCTTCTGACTGCGCCGTGCTGCTGCGTCATTTCCGGGCCTCTTGTCATCTTCTGGGAGCAATCATGTGACTGGCTCATATAGCCAATCACGTACGCTCAGAAGATAAGGGGTAGCCCGGAAGTGATGTAGCGCCGCATGACACCAGGAAGGGAGGACGCCTACCCAGTAAATATACAGTGCTGTGCAAATTAATTGGGACAAAGCAAGTTTTTCTTGCATTAATTTTACTATTTCTGATGTGTTTTATCAGTTCTTCGTGTCGTTTTCCTTTTTCTTCCACATTCCCCTTTTCGTTTTGGAGAAAACGATCCAGTTTCATTGTGTGTGCGAATTATTCTTGAAATGGTAGATTTTTTAATACCAACGGTGGAAGCAATTTCTCTAAAGGTACCTTTACACGCCACCACTGAAAGGTAGCAACTGCCTGGCATTGGGGATATTTATGCCTGTTGCCATGAAATTGCTACGAAATGGCGGCGTGTAAATAGGGAAATTCCTGCCGGTGTCCTGCAGTTGACTCAGATACCTGTTGCTGAGCCGTGCTCAAAAACCGAAGGCAATAGAAAGGCACTATTGCCATAGTAGTGGTTTCTAAACGGGGCACAGGCTGGATGTTGCGTCGCCTAGTGATTTTACAGGGGCGTGCCACAGCGTCATGGATACCATGCCCCATCAGTGATCATTGGTGGGGGCTACTGTGTAACCATTGGCTATCACTTTACAGGGCACCATATTTAAAGAGCTGTCCATTCACACTACACAATTGCAATGGCGTCATGTATTAGCCTGCCTTCCTGCGCAGGCTGGCCAATCATGATGCTATTGCGTTGTCCAATCAGCATACAAGCGTCACGGAATACACAACTCTGTCACGCCTATGTATTTGAGGCGCGAAAGATGTACGCCCATATTCCTTTGTGGTAGCGGCGTGTAATCCAGGGAAGGTATTCAACAGGAAGTAAACCGCAGGAGCTGTCGGCACTTCCGGGGAACACAGATACCTTCAGTGGAGAACGTAATGGCGCCGTGTATATGCGGCATTAGCGATCGGTATCCACCGTTAAAAACGTGCCCGTGCACGTGCGGTGGATATCTGTTGCTAGCAACAGTGGCGGCGTGTAAAGGTACCTTTACAGTCAGACTTGTATGTTCATTAAGAGTAATAATTCTAGACCTTTTCCGTGGAGTAACATCCATTTTAACAGGCACGAATCACACGGAGAGAAAAAGTCCACTAAACCACTCCTCACAGAAACAAGCTCTCAACTGAAGCTGAGGGGGCAGCTAGCTGTTATTGTCTGACTAAAACCAGTCAAACCACATTTTGTTACTCAAGGTTGTACACTCACACCTGTTCAAAGTAGTTAAAACTGGTTTGAATCACTGACTGGTAACCCCAACTTACGATTTTACTTAAAGGGAACCTGTCACCCGATTTTAAGCTCCTAAACTATCTCTAGCTGTCCCTACACCTTCCTAGCAGCTCCCTATCTCTCCCTTTCTTATCTAAAGTGTCCCTATGAAAGAAGTGTAAAATAAGATAAAACTTACTGCAGTCCCTGTAGTTAGGGGACTGGGTAGGCGTGGCCTCTGTTCCTTCCTCACACCTCCATCTTGTAATGCACGCCCCGCTGGGCGGCATTATTCCGGGTCCACTCAGCCCCATTAATTGTAATCTCCCGCCCTCTACACCTCTTTGCACTGGCCGGGCGTCACAGCCGGCGCAGTGCATTATGGGCCGTCACGTGATCGGCCCTAGTGCATTCTGGGTCCGATCACGTGATCGGCCCCAGTGCATTATGGCCTTGATCACGTGATCGGCCCGGCTCTGCGCATGCGCAATGCGGTTATTGAAGCCGGGGCCGATCACGTGATGAAGGCCATAATGCACTGGGGCCGATCACGTGATCGGACCCAGAATGCACTAGGGCAGATCATGTGACGGCCCATAATGCACTGCGCCGGCTGTGACGCCCGGCCAGTGCAAAGAGGTGTAGAGGGCGGGAGATTACAATTAATGGGGCTGAGTGGACCCGGAATAATGCCGCCCAGCAGGGCGTGCATTACAAGATGGAGGTGTGAGGAAGGAACAGAGGCCACGCCTACCCAGTCCCCTAACTACGGGGACTGCAGTAAGTTTTATCTTATTTTACACTTCTTTCATAGGGACACTTTAGATAAGAAAGGGAGAGATAGGGAGCTGCTAGGAAGGTGTAGGGACAGCTAGAGATAGTTTAGGAGCTTAAAATCGGGTGACAGGTTCCCTTTAAAAAAATGCTTTGTCCCAATTAATTTGCACAGCACTGAATTAGATGTATTAACTGTTGCCTTACTTTAACAGAGCAACCGCAGTTATGAACCTGGTGAAATCTGAACGGTTTGCCCATTCATAGATTACTGGTTGCAGCCGTCCAGACTAAGTGACACATTGTTGGATTCAGGGTTTCTTTGCTTACGGTATATTATATTGCTGTCAGATGAGATAGCAAATACATGCTGACATATCCCCTTTAAATTATGGTCATCAGCAGATGGAAGTGCTCACATTTGTACAGCATTTCATATGCCAGAGCTAAAGAAAAATAGTAATACAGGTGTTCCCATTAATGACTTATTGAAATAAAAGAAAATTTTTAATTGAAAAGAAATAAAAATCACTCACAGCCTTTCCAACACAGAATGCATAAAATTTCCCCAATATGTTACCTTACATTCCAACATTTTATGCCATTGGAAAGCATTCTGGATTTTTTTTTTTGGCTTTCCTTTTCTTTACGATGTATATTTTTTGGCCCTAGCTATACTAGGTCTGGCAAGCTGGAAAGCCTGAAAATATGCAGCTTCTTTCTTTTTCATTTTTAAGGAAAATGGTACATAAAACACATGAACACGTAAAATGAAGATCAACAATTTCAAGAAAAAAATAAAATAATTTAAGTAAAGTGATACATTACCAATACAGTACAACACACATTATCCAGAGGACGGGTAATGACACAAAGCCCAAGCTTGACAATTCTTAGAAAGTGAGTACGTTCTCCCGCCGCCGCCAGTGCAATATGCACTGTCATCACTATTGCCACATTGTAACTAAAGCAACAGGTTGCTAATTTAATAAAAAATGATGTGAGCACTGGGAAATTATTTCTAATTCTCAGGTGTTTTAAGCCATATGTGCAAATCTATTCTAAAAGGTACATCATAATTCAGTCGCTTTCTGGTCTGCCATGATGTAATGCTGCTGACCACAGGTAATGAGAAATGAAATCTAGATTGGAGTCTGGGCCCCGGCACGTAAAACATTGCAGCTCAGAAGTCCCACAATTTTCCAGAGATTAGTTTTATAGTTCTGCGCGGAGTTAATTAATTTAGATGTAATACCAAGCCGCGTCTACTGGGAATGTGCTAAAGAGATCAGCCCCCGAAATAATGTCAATTTCATAAATGTCACGTTTTGATTTGTATACATATATAATCTGGAAACGACAGAAATAAAGCAGGTAATTCTTTTTATACTATGGCTTTTAGAATAAATAGGGTTTGTGGCCATTAAACAAGACGAAAGGGGTTATGGTTCCCATCCCACATATTACGGACATAAATGAAGGGAACCTTCTGTACAAGACCACCACCATAACCAAGACAGTGCTGCTACCAAACAGGGGCCGCCACTCTGCTCAACCAGGGCGGTGGAAAGACATGAATACCATACCTTCTATTTTACCTGGCATGGCTTTTATGGCTTTTTTTTTTTACTTTTACTAACTTGATACGCTTTCCTAGGTCACTGGCTAGGGAAAAGAAAGAAAACAAAATTATGTTATGTTAGATATACAGTTGGAAATGACAATGCTTTGCAGATGCCTCCGCAGCGTTTTGCGGAGGCATCTGCAAGCATCTGCATGCAGACGGAAGCCCCTATGTTTATAATGGAGCGCACGGCAGTCTGCAGATGCTTGCAGACCGCCGTGCGCACCCATTCACTCCTATATGTGATCTGTGCGCAGGCGGATGCCTGCGTACAGATCACACTCTCTCGTCCGCACCAGGGACGCGACATGTTGCGTCCCTGGTGCGGGCAAGAGTGTGTGATTTGTGCGCAGGCATCCGCCTGCGCACAGATCACATATAGGAGTGAATGGGTGCGCACGGCAGTCTGCAAGCATCTGCAGACTGCCGTGCGCTTCATTATAAACATAGGGGCTGCCGTCTGCATGCAGATGCTTGCAGATACCTCCGCAAAACGCTGCGGAGGCATCTGCAAATCTGAAGGCAGCCTTAAAGAGGTTTTCCACTACTAATATGTCCCCCTTTATATTGTCCTAAATCTTCCTCACTGTACTTGTGCTATCCACTCTGCTGCTCCTGTAAGCTTATCAATTCAATTCAACTCAATTCAAATGAGCTTTATAGAAATAAAATAATAAAATAAATTATATATATATATATATATATATATATGTATGTGTGTGTGTGTGTGTGTGTGTGTGTGTGTGTGTGTGTGTGTGTGTGTGTGTGTGTGTGTGTGTGTGTGTCCAGGGTATATCGGGCTCCTTTTAGAGGGTAGGGGCATATCCAGGGTGGGGTATAGAAGCGGGGTATCTCTAATGGTACCTTTACACGCCGCCACGGCAGGCTGGATACATCATGCTACAGGCTACAAATGTAGCTTGTAGCGTCAATGTAGCCCGTCGTAGCGGCGTCTGAAGACGCGACGCTACAGCCGGCGACAGATACATCTGTTTATGGGCTCTGCTCGAAAACAGATGGCTATATCGCCGATGGTAGCGAGCTGTATCGGCGTGTAAAGAAGCAACGGAAGGGAACTCTGGACACCCGGGGCTGTAGCTGCAATGTAGCTAAGGCGTGACCTCGGCTCCATGTTACCGCGCCCCATGTGCGATCATTGGTGGAAGCTGCTGCATGACGATTGGTAGTCGCTGCATAGGGAGGCATATTTAAGGAGCTGACGAGTCACACTACACAATCGCTCGAGCGTGCTGTATTACTCAGCCTCCTGCGATGCCTGCCCAATCAGGATGTTATTGCTTCGTCCTATCAGCGTACGGAAGTCTTGTAATCCACAATTGGAGCACGCCTATGTGCTGTCCCTGCTGCACCAGGTCCGCCCATAGTAGCTGGTTGTAGCGGTGTGTAAATGAGCAACAGCTGGCTACTTGAGACACCCGGCGATGTAGCTAGCTATAGATGTAGCGTGGCGTAGCGCACCTTGTGGCGGCGTGTAAAGAGGGTGCGTTGACCGTTTGTAGCCGTTTGAGCGTGCTCGTGCACGTGAAGTAGCGCGATGTATCCAGCCTGCCGTGGCGGCGTGTAAAGGTACCCTAAGAGATAAGAATCCTCTCTTGCCATATGGAGTCGCTCATGGCACAGGATACAGGATGTTGATGTGGTTTCTCTGGCATTTAAAGAGAGCCCTGAGTTCCTGCTTTGGTTACGTGAATCCTCTTGAATCTACATGGTTGTGGTGACTTGATGTTATCGGGGCTGCAGCTGACCCGAACCCTCCCCTCCCCTTTCTCCCTTAGCCTTTCCTTGTTTCCCCTCTCTCCTTTCTTTCTTTGCTTTTTCTTTCCTTATTTCCTGTTCTCTATTCTCCTCCTACTAGGATATGAAGTCCAAAGTTCATTTAATTGGTCGTGTTGAGCTGGACCTAGGACCCCATAGGTACAAGAGCATGTAATTATTGTACCTTCTACAACATCATAACATGTTTACTACCTGGTATCGTATGTATATCATTTACCTGACATGTTCTCTTGATTGTAAATTGGTTACACTTTCTGGGTTAACTTTTACCTTATGTATGTTGTACCTATTGCCCAAAACTTTAATAAACATATTTACAGACAAAAAAAATCCTTTCTTCTCTAATTTCTAAGAGGGGTGTAAATACCTTTATTATAGCTATGATCTTCTGGGCTGCTGCTCCGATTTGGACCAGCTAAGCAGTGCACGTCACTAGAGGGGCCTTAGAGGAGAGTGACATGTGATCTGGGCATGTATGCACAGACTGCTGTCACTCACAGAGAAGCAACCCCGCCCCCTCCAGTGACATGCCTGCTCAGTTGGTTCTAATCTGGTCTCCAGACCTAAAGATCAAAGCTAGAACAACAATAAAGATATTTATGAGCCTCCGAGAGATTAGCTTCCAGGAGCAGGGCAGGTAGTAGAAGTATATTGGGAAAATGTTAAGCTATGTGCCGATGCTGGGTATTTGGTGCAAACATTTTCTGCAGGGAAAAAAACTGCTAAAATGCACCGTGTGCCAGAAAAACACACCAAATATGCCATGCGTTTTTGGTGCAGATTTTGGCTTTGAGTTTTCTCACTATTGTCAATGGCAAGAAGAGCAGAAAAACGAAGCTAATATGCACCAAAAATTGACATGCTCATTTTTTCTCTGGACCAAAAAATACAATAAATCTAAAAAGATAATAAAACATCATTGGCACAGCACTTCAGAATTCTCATACACTTTGCTTTGGGAAGGATAAATGTGCTTATGTGACAAAAGGTGACAAAAAATTGAATAAAAAAACGCACCATGGGCACAGGGCCTCAGTTAGCAAAAGTTAGGACAAAAGAAAAGGGGGTCACATTAGTAGTGGGAAACTAACTAACATTTGGCACAAATCTTGGGAGATTTACCGGTATTCTCCCAAGACTATGCAGCATGGAGGCTCAGTGTTTACCAGTTACTTTGCAGCTCTGGGGTCCTGGGTTCAAATCCCACCACAGACATTATTTGCAAGGATTTTCAATGTTCTCCCTGTGTTTGCCTGGGATTCCTTCGATTTCCTCCCACACTCAAAAGACATACTGATAAGGAATTTAGATTGTAAGCCCCAGTGGGGACAGTGATGATAATGTCTGTAAAGTGCTGCAGATTATGATGGTGCGATTTAAGAAATGCTACATAAATAATATTAAACAATAGAAAATGTAATAGTACATTTCCAAGAGGAATAAAGGAGGAACATGGCCATTCAAGGTTCTTAAAACGATGCTCAAAAATATCTCAGTACCTGACAGGTTGAAACTAATGGCAGCCATAATATCTTAAAGGGTTTATCCAAGAAAATACCATTTATCACCAATCCATAGGTGATAAATAATTGATGGGGTTTGTTTGCAGGGACCCTCACAAAAACTACTACTGGGGTCCAAAGTTCTCTGTGTAAAATGAAGCAGACCTGCCTGTGTATGATCACCGCTCTATTCAGTTCTATGGAAGGTGGTAGCAGTGGTCACATATTCACACTACCGCTCCTATTGACGTGAACAGTGCTGTGGTCACAAATGACCTATAGTGCTCCAATCACATAGGGGAATGTTGAGGCATGTGCACACCTTGAGTATTTGGTGAGTTTTTACCTCAGTATAAGCTAAAATCAGGAGTGGAATAATCAGAGGAAAAGTATAATAGAAACACATCACCACTTCTGGATTTATCACCCACTCCTGGTTTTGGCTACAAATACTGAGGTAAAAACTCACCGAATACTCATGGTGTGCACATAGCAAAAGACTCAAGGCTTCAAATTGTAAGACCACGTTCACAAATTGAGTATTTGGTGAGTTTTTACCTCAGTATTTGTAGCGAAAACCAGGAGACTACAATCAGAGGGAAAGCATAATAGAAACACGTGTCACCACTTCTGGATTTATCACCCACTCCTGGTTTTGACTACAAATCCTGAGGTAAAAAACTCACCAAATACTCAACCTCAACATGTGGACGTGGGCTACAGCTTGTAGGCACATCTTGAGAAGGCGATAGGTGGGCACCGCTGATGACGTTACTCAACAGGATCTGAATGGCTGCTCCATTATAAGGTATGTCCGGGAGAGGAGCTGCTGGGAAAGTGGAGCTATGAATGATCAATATTTTGTTCTTATTTGCAATCTATCCTATGAGACTAGATTCAATCTTAGAAATATACTAGAGATAAAATATAGAGCGCTCATCCGGATTTAGGGCTCATCTGAAAACTGGATGATTTGTGATACAACTTAGTGCAAGCCATGATATTTGGGTATAAACCTCATCCAGAAATGACAAGACTCATTTGTAAGACACGCGCTTAGCTCCAAATTTTTTAACACCGAATGTTGACAGACGAGACGTATCTTAACAGTTGTAAAATTGCTGAATTAGTCAATGATCACAGTGATGAGTGCAAAATGTATATTTAAGTCATAGTTTTGCGGAGGATTAAGCGGCAAGATCTATCAGACAGTCAGAGAGAAGGAGACGTATAGACTTACTGAAAGCAGGAGTAGGACAGAGCGCTAACAGAAGTCACTGCCTGCGTAGTCTATGAAAACAAAATCGTCATGAATCCCCCCAGTATGGATTACACAAGAGCGGATAAACTGATTGTGACCCCGACGGTGCACCGAGCTATAGGAAAGAATGCAGCCCGACTTATCAAGACGAATGTTTTACATGCTCCTCAAAGGACGCACAGTAAGGAGATCTTTGGCAGGTACATGGAAACACACACAAAGATACTGACTTATAATGGAGTGGACTGTCGGAGCTTTCACCTCTGGTTGTAATAAGTGTCAGCGCACTTAATGGGACATTTCACAAAATAAACGACTTCCAGCCTCCACATAAGCTCATGCCTGAGTCACGAATAATATTATGTCAGGTCCTTGCTTTATAAGCAACTTCTTATTCTAGTGTATCGGAACTCATTAGGACGCAGGGAAGTGATGGAAATACGCCGGCCGCATCGATGGGCAGCCCGCAGGTGCTGTGTATTACTCAGAGAGGCTGCTACTGTTTTATCCATTCCAGACAGCTAAAGCTATGTGCACACATTGCAGCATTTGCAGCACATTTTTCTTCACCGAAAGCAGACAAAAATACTTTGGAAAAAAATGCTACAACAAACGCTGGAGGAATTGACCTGCACATTTGGGAAAAATAAATTTAAAAAATTGTTCAAATACGCAAGGAAAAAAAATAAACAGTATGTTCTCGAGATTTCAGAAATCTCATTGTGCTGATAATGTAAAGGGCAGCATTTTTTACCCATGAAAAACGCATGGGAAAAAAAGAATGTGAACAAGCCCTAAAACAGATCTCCATCTATTGCTAAAATGCCCCTGAGGAAACTGCAGTAAAACCCCATGGTCTTGAATAGGAGGAGATGTGGACTCACAGGTGGGTGCCCCTAATGAATCCAAAATGTTTTACAAGTGTCTTGAACCTTACTACAACTCTTACTCCAGTCAGGTATGATCGAATTTAAAGGTCATTCAGGTCATTTTTCAGTATGATATTAATAGTACCCTTGAATAGTGCCTGGGCAGCTCTTTCAGAATATGTAAAAATTATTACTGTACCCTTTGTAGTTCTCTTGATTATAAGCATCTTCACACACAGCAGGCAGCTGCTTCACTAGTCCGGTCCATTATTTTCCATGGTGAATAATCCGCAGTATGTAAATGTTCGTTTATTATTCACTCCTTCCAATGTGATAATCCATCCTCCCTGTGCTCTGCCTCATTGTTTGTTTCATTTTCACTTTGCTGTCTTGCACGGTGCTTCCGATGGGGAGGGAGAGGGTGGGAGAATGGCAGGCACATATCTGATAGCTCAGCTAGGTAAGGAAATCTCCTCCATTTGCTGCTCTGAGCAGAAGCCATGCTGCCTGTGAGAGATTATGTGTGTTTATTTGAATATTTGTTTTGCTGATACATGGAGAGCAGAACAGGAGGATACAGCTCCACATGTGAATGATTTCCACTGAACCTTCCTTGTATGCAGAGCAGTGATGTCACTACATGAATTCTCATTCCTCGAGGAGTGTGCAGCGAGAACGAAGTGATCACTCACTGTGATTGACAAATTGAATGAATCTCTTTATTTGCAGTTTACAGAGGTTAGAGGGGGAGTATAAATAAAAGAAATACATGAATAGAAATAGCTTCACCAGAGGAATTCGAAAATGATATCAGTTACATGTGTTTTTTTGACCGGATTTTTGAGCATCACCACTCCCACACCCATTTTGTCCAAAACGGACGTAAAAAATGCCAAAGCTACAAAATTCTTGTACATCTCCATGTTGAGCAAAAAATGAGTGACTTTTCAAAGCATTTTACTCCAGACGTCTGGTATAATCACATTGATATATCGAGATTCAAGGTTTCCTAGTGGACCTCATTCTACTCCTCGTATAAATCGATTCCTCCAAGGCGAGGTTAAAGGGGTTGTCCGGGCATTTTGGATAATTTTTATGTGTATCCAGGCTGCAAAATGTTGACAGTTTGTAATATACATCCTTGCATAGTTAGCGAGATATCACCTATTTGCGGTAGCCAGAGAACGACCAGGGGGCGTGTTTGTGTTGGAGCCTGCATGAAAATGGGCAACTAGGACGTTACGCCCAGACTCAACAAACACGACCCTTCCCCCAATCAGCAGTATGCCCAGCCACCCCTAGACTGGTACAGGACCTAACCAGCCCCTAATGTCACCAACCACCCCCATTGTACACAGTGGTCCCCTGCTCCACTGGCACAATGTGCCGAATCCGCGGCTGTGAAATAGATTCGGTACACTGTGTCAGTGGAGCAGGGGACCACTGTCAGCAGTATAGTGCGCTCACCCTGTGGCCGCTGTCAGTTTAGCCAAGGTCCGCAGCACAGGTCTCTGTGCACAATGGAGCCAATACCTCCTGTACCATAGAGCGAGGCATAGAGCTGGTCCTCTCTATACCGCAGCCACTGGCTCTGAGGTACTTTGTGGGAGTCTGGGTGTAACGTCCAGTTCCTCATTTCCATGAAAGCTCCAGCACAAACACGCCCCCTGGACGTTCTCTGGCTGACGCAAATAGGTGGGTAACTATGCAAAATGTTGACATGATGTATATTACAAGCTGTCAACATTATGAAGCCTAGATATTAAATTATAGAAAAAGCCCAGATAATCCCTTTAAATCCTTACACTTATTTTGTCCCTGTTTGCTTTCATGAAGTATATTGGGTGTTGTCTTCCTAGGAGGTCCCTAACTACCACCATGGAGACCAATCGCCTGATTTAATGAAAAATGGCCGTCATAATTTATTATTCAAATAACATCTCCAATAAGGCCTTTTACTGTATTTTTATAGAATATTTTATTGCAATTTATTGCTACTTACTACAAATGGCCGTGTAACAAAGAGATCGTGGGGTTGCATTGCGACACCATGTTTGGTGATCAGCAAGGCGACAGACTTTGTTCAACCACTGCTATATACTAATTACGGCCGTATATTCAATTCAGACATCCAGGTAACCCACCGGATGGGGTAAAATGTGACATCCAAGGTAAGAAAAGAAACTGATTTCTCCGGAATAATAATTCTTCAATTAATTTAGTGATTAGTGATAAGTTATCATTATGGGATGACCTTTTAAAGCATTACTTATAGTGATGTGAAAATTCTAAGGTATTTGGGTTTGCTTTTTTTGTACTGAATACCATGAACTATTGCAGTATTCATCACTATTAACAAAACTACTGCAAGTTAATGGGGGAACTCAAGTATTTTTCAAGGAAAGCTTACAGAAAAATACTCAAGTTCCCCACCGATTTGCATTAGGTTCGTTATTCAAGACGAATATTGGAATAGTTCATAGCATTCTATATGCATAAAACACACCCGAATACTTTAGAATTTGCTCATCGCTATAAGAAAAGCTTTAAAAGGTCATCACATGAGAACAACTTAGTAGATGCGTTTTGATTTCCAGTCGTAATCGTAACAATTGTAAAATCCTTATGTGATGACCTTTTAAAGGACTACTAAATAGATTGAAGAATTAATTTACAGGACAAAGTAGTTTTTTCTTACCTTGGATTATGTATGTTTGGTGATGGTCAATGGGGTCATGTAGTGGTAGGGCAGCCTAGTGATCCAAAATCAGTCTTGGTGATTTTTATTTTTTATATATTGTTTAATTTTATATTGTTTCATTGTCATTTCATAACAACTGCACAAACTAGTGAAACAAATATTAATGGAATACGAGAGGAACATTTTAGTGAAATTGGTTTACTTTGAACCTTGACTTATCCTGTGCTGCTAAGCTATATCTGTGCAGAGAAACACTAACAATGGATCTATTACCCTCCCTATTGTACCCTAGTGCAATAAAAATAGCGGCATTGTCCCCACCACTTACCGTATTTACACCGCAAGGGAGTTTCAATTAGCAGGAAAAGTGATTTTCTACGGTCAAAAACTAGGCTATATTTTATGGAAAGGTGCAATCCTGTAGACCCCAAAAATATGGTACTCTGCCTTGGGCTGGATTTTGAAACAGAGCGCTAAGGAAGAAAGTTGAATTTTCAAACCAGTTTTAGCAATATTGAGGCAAAAACAATGATAATATGAGTCTGACTGCTGGGATCCCCACCGGTTTGGAGATTGAGGGTCCCAACATCCCTAAGAATGACCACCACTGCTATAGATATTGAAGGGATCAGTGGTCACACATGCTCACTACAGCTATATTTACAGAGGTTGTGGGACCATGTTCTTCACTATATTGGGCCAGTTATATATATTTCCCATCTATCCTGTGCATAGGTGATGTGTTGTTGATGGGACAATACTTTTAAAAGAGGTGTGTGAACATGCTTGGATTCAAGCCCACCAGAATGCTTAGAAAACCTCTCGTGGACACCCAGAAGTATGTTCAACAAACACATTTTACCAACCGGCGTATTATATAAAGTATATTAAACCACTTGTTCCTCTGAGAAGAATTCTTCAAATGAAAAAAAAATGTCAGAAAGCGTTCCTCCGCCATTCATTCACTGCACTTTCCAGATGCTCAACATTCTTGACATCAGAGTGGAAAAATTTACTGTTAGTCTAGAGAAATCCAATATCGCCATTCTTGTCATATCCCTCATAGCTTCATTATTAGAACAGGTCTGTGGAAGCTATAAAGAGCTGCTAAATGATTAAAAATATGGCCCTTGTGTTACATCATTTTTTTTTTATTTTAACATACTTGAAAGTAAGAACTCTGACCATCCGCAGAAAGTGAGCGTCTACCTTATAAAACACAAGTATGTTCATTTTCATTAAATATTTGTCTGTATTTGTGTAAGATACACCAAAATTCAACTTGGGCAAAAGTCCTTTTACAGCAACCTGGGGGTATTAAACACCAAAGAACATAGATCCACAGCCCAGAACAACACCGTAAACTTTAATAGTATTCATAAAAAGGACACAGCAATGCTTACATTTTCCACTTTGTCAAAAGCAAGTCAGTGTTACTTCATTTCTTTTGGAATTCAGGCGGGATCACTAGACGACCCCAATAAACTGGCGAGTTCCCGGGCCATGCCTCATTGGGCTCAGAGCATGGAGACTGAGGAAGGACTTGAGACATAAGACGCTCCTTACACTTCAGACCTGTCATACCACACTGTACAGAGCCCGATGGTGACGTCTGGCATTTACGAGACCTTTGGCTTCCCAACACGTCCATTGCAGTATATAATGGTATTCCCCATAGAATATTAATTATGGAGCATTTTTTACTTAAAACAAGTTAATTTTAAAGTAAACTTTAATCAATACATCTTGGAACAATAATTTTTACAACTGGATGTATCCAAGATAATCTTATATATGTGTCCATGTTATGTACTGTGTAATGGATGTGTCTGACCATACAGAGACATGGTCTGATCATACCTTCTCCTGTGCTGAGATAATCTTATATATGTGTCCCTGCTATGTACTGTGTAATGGAGAAGTCTGAGCATACAGGGACATGATCTAATCATATCACATCTCCTGTGCTGAGATATAACATTATCTTAGCACAGCAGATGTGGTATGATCAGATCATGTCCCTGTATGGTCAGATTCATCCATTACATAGTACATAGGATGGACACAGATAAGATTATCTGTGTCCATCCTATGTACTGTGTAATGGATGTGTCTGACCGTACAGAGACATGGTCTGATCATACCACATACCACCCTGAGATCAGTGAGAGCTTTGTGATCCTGCTTTGTACTGTGTAATAGAGGTGTCTGACCATACAGGGAGATAGTCTGATCATACCACATCTCCTGTGCTAAAATAATCTTATATATGTGTCCCTGCTGTGTACTGTGTAATGGATGTGTCTGACCGTACAGGGACATGGTCTGATCATGCCACATCTCATGTCCTGAGAAAATCTAATAAACAGTATGTGTCCCTGTTATGTACTGTGTAATGGATGTGTCTGACCATAAAGGGACATGATCTGCTCATACCACAACTCCTGGGCATGAGAGGACACAATAGAGTATAAGTGTCACACACCTAGATTGCGCTGACTCTGTTGGATGCTGCTGTGTGTGTTTATGTTTGCATTTCTTAAGGAGCTGCATGAGGTTTGGGTGTGAAGTTTTGCTCAGCTGCTAGTTGATGTGAAGCTTGGGTGTGATTCACCTGCAATTCCCTCCCCCTGGCCTTTAAATAGCCTTTCCTCTCCCCTGTCAGATGCCGTTGTTAATTTACTCTTGGTCTCTGTGCTGTGAAGTTGCTTTGCTGCTGGGCTGAAGTCCTTCCAGGAGTTCCCTTGCCTTGGGAGTAGCTGTGGTTCCTGATCTGTTGGAGGTAGGGGCCCCTTAGTCTAGGGGTAATCAGGAGCTTGAGGCGAAAGGGTGGCGACTCGGACCTCCTCACCATTAGAGGTACCTCCAAGATCAGGACGAGCCAAGGACCCCCAGTTCCAGGGTCAGATTAGCTCACCCTGAATCCCCCTTCGCCCATCACACCACCCAGTAACCTAAGACATTATAGCACAGGAAAGAGTATACAGACATTACAGCACAGTATCACAGATGATTCTTTCTGTGAGGTAAAACATTTTCCTACCAGTTTTTAAAAAATGTTTTACCTCAAAGAAAGAATCATTTGCGATTTTTGCTCTGATGGAGGAGATTTATCGTCAGAAACGTGTTGACAAATAAAAATCACGATCTTTACCATTCCTAGACTGGCGTTACTTCCACGGCAGCGAGATTTATCAGTTCGCCAGGCTAGATGATAACTACCTTTGATTGAGTAGTCTACCAAATATCAAACTTACAGTACTTTATGCCAAAAATTTTACCAAAAATATTACCGCTTAAGTCCTTGGTCTTTGGCATACACACATATATATGAAGGAAAGCTTATGAGAAAGTCTCTTGGAGAAAACCGCTGAAGAATTGTAGGTCTTTTAGCTTTGTAATGCTCCGATGCTGATGTCACGTTTTATGGCTAGCTGCCTTTTTTATCACTAATGGAGCACGCTCTATCTGCTGGGAGTGAAATGGTGTTTCGTAAACATGGGGCCAATCGTAGCAGAACCACATGTATTGTATGTAGCTTTGTGGCACTGAGAACACAAAGTCTGAATATATCCTGTTACCTTCCATCATCATCTGTACTGGAAATTAATTTATTTAATCAATTTAAAACAATAAACACCGCTTTCCACGCGGATATATCCTATACTCATGGATATTTTGTACTACTGGCATCAACTTTCAAGATCCCCCATACACTTTACATAGCCGATTCGGCAGGTAGCAATCCCATGCACCGGGGTGTTCCTGTGTTTTTTCAAGAGGACAGGATCGACAGTCTGAAATTGGACATGCCTGATCCTCCCCGACAATCATCTGTCAGAGGCCTCATGGCATCAAACTGTTGGTCAAACTGATCTATATCGGTGTTTGGCCAGTATACAGACAGTGAAATAAGTACTTAACATCTCACCAATATTCAAATAATAATATTTCTAAAGATGCTATTCACATGAATTTCTCAGCAGATGTGAGAGCCTTCAGTTTAGAAATTCTTCTGCAACCAGTGCAATCAGTATAATTTGCAACAATAAGATTGCAGCAGTCTTGAGACAACTCGCTGGTTTTACCCATCATGAGATGTTTCTAGTGTGACACCTTAGTAATGAGACACCTTTATATAGGCCAACAGTTGACCCTGATGAAATTACCGTATTTAGGACTGCTTTCTAATTACTGAGAGATTTCACCTCGTGTCATGACTTTCCATGGCCTTTTGCACCTCTCTTTATTCATGTGCTCAATACTTTAACCCTGTTTCATTTCTCATTATTACACCTAATTTATGGACATGACGATTGGATGGGTTGTTACTAATATCTGGTGAGAAATTCATGTCAATAGCACCTTTAGAAATATAATTTAGTTACCCCCTCCTACTGTCTCCCACCCATCCCCTAAAGACTGTGAGCCCTTGTGGACGGACATGATCTCTGCCTTAATGTACCTGTATGATTTATTCGTCGTTATTTATGTTCTCGTCCTTGTTCTGCCCTTACACATGTACAGCGCCATGGAACCAATGGCGCTATATAAATTAATAATAATAAAATTGGTGAAGTGTTCAATACTTATTTTACCTGCTGTAGGTCTAATGTGTATGGGGACCTTCAGCAATGGAAGCCATGTTGCCAGTGGTGCGACACTTGATAGGGTGGTTCCTTAAAGTGATCCTAAACCCAGAAACTGACCCCCACTCATCTTTAGACCTGTCCCTGCACCCCCTCTTATCATTCCTAGCCATCCCTTTTGCAGAAAAAATCGCTTTTGTAAAGTAAGAGAAAATGTTATAATACTTTGACCTGTGTGAGTTCTCTTTCTGTGGAAGCCGAGATGGGACGGCCTGTCTGCTGCTGCCTGGTAATTATGCACGCCCCTCTCTGCTTCGAAGAGCCTGGCCGCGTCATGAAAGGGGGCGGGGCTCCGGCATGATGCGATTTATCCCCGCCCCTTTCATGACGCGACCAGGCTCTTAGTAGCAGAGAGGGGCGTTCATAATTACCAGGCAGCAGCAGACAGGCCCGTCCCATCTCGGCTTCCACAGAAAGAACTCACACAGGTCAAAGTATTATAACCTTTTCTCTTACTTTACAAAAGCGATTTTTTTCTGCAAAAGGGATGGCTAGGAATGATAAGAGGGGGTGCAGGGACAGGTCTAAAGATAAGGGGGGGGTCAGTTTCTGGGTTTAGGATCACTTTAAAGACGTTGTAGATGTATTGCTAGGATTTGTCCAAATTATGGGAGTTTGACCATTCTGACCTCTGTTGATCACATGGAAAGATACTTTCGAGTTGACCAAAACCACACAAAACTTACCCGTGTCACTTCCAGCGCCCGTGGATAAAGCTGGCATGGCTGCAGACGATCACTACAGCAGCACAGGGAGAAGACAATGTGACAGCCACAACTCCAGAGTCAGCTGTGCAAACCTAGCGAGGCCTCTTCGCTCTACACGATTTATGCAGTTTTCCCCTAAAAAGAACAGAGATATTATTGGTACAGTAAATCCTGCAGTGACGCCGCACATTACGGCACTTTATCTAGGTCAAAAATCGTTCCTAAACTTTATAACGTTTGTGAGTCTGAGTCCATCGCCCCTAAATGAAGGAGCCAATTATCATCCCTAAGTAAGTGTGCAGTGAAAGGCATCTCATTGTGGCCCAGCAACTTACATCAAGGAAGGAATAATTACGTGTGATCAGACAGAGGAGACAAGGCGAGAAGGAACCGAGCGGTGAGGGGAATTGCCATGTCTGATGATCATTTTTTCTCCCTGCCCTTCAGTCACTCAATAGAAAGCCTGATTTGTCATTTTAATTCCAGGCCGTCACAGGCGAGCAAATTTATCATCTTACTAAATGAACGGATCATTCTGCTTCAAAGGTAACATTGTTTTGTACATGAGCTGCACCAGGATCATAATTTACCAAGACATGAAAAAATTGCCTAGTGCTACGAGCGACAGGTTAAAATAACACCCCCTGATGGGAGCCGTACATTAACACTTGACAAAGCAAACACTGGGCTTGTAATGTACAGTACTCCCAACCAGCCAGTCTGGGGTCAGACACTGCACAAGGGGACAATGCTCCAGGAAATTAAACTAGAAGGACAACCACCCCAAAATTACATATATTGTCATAAACACTTGATTTCTCCTCCTGCACAAAATCTTCTATCTCTTAATTAAAGGGAATCTGTCAGCAGGTTTTTGCTGCATCATCTGAGAGCAACATGATGTAGGCAGAGACCCTGAATCCAGCGATGTATCACTTAGGTTACAGGGTGCAGCGGTTCACCATGGAGTTCACCACAAGACCTCCTCCTTCTCCACCGCTAAATTAGTCCTTTAAATAGTAATTTAATACAAAAAACATTGTCCATAAAAACGTGTAAAGTACTCATTAGTTAGGTTCATTAGTTTTCTTTAAACAGTAATTGTCAGGTTTCATTTTCAAGAGTGCAACTGTCTTATAAGGTTCTGTGCAATTGTTTAGTTAAAAGGTAAACTAAAGGCTTTATTACCCTGTTTTTGCCATTACAGGACTACTTTGTCACGTGCATGGCAGTCTGACATGCCCCCTCCTTTGACTGACACCTCACTATCAATGTACAATCTCCATGGAGAGCCTGGTGTGGGTGGGGGCAGCTCTCCCAGCTCTACTGTGTTTTTAAAACTAAATGCTTTGATTTTATCAGTACGGCATCAGCCAGTAATCTATGTCATACATCGTTGGAGTCAGGGTTTCTTTAGCTACATAAGTTGCAGTCAGATAAGGTAGCACAAACCTGCTGACAAGATTCCCTTTAACAAGTGCTAGTAGGCACTGATCATGTCTGCCACTCCTGATAAGACTGTAGCAGTGGCCAATAAACTAGACGAGTTGGAAATATTAAAAGATGAAAATTACTTTATTCTTGAAATCAAAGAATACTTTTTATTAATAAATTAACAATGGGATTTCTTTACAATTAGCATTTTTACCATAAGGTACTTTACACAGTAATTTGTAGTGTCACAGGTAATTACTGGTGCATGAATCTGGATACTATTCTTTGTACACACACAAATAGACTTATCCAGATTTCACTGCAACAGTATTTGTGACAACTACAATAGCGTGGAAGGTCTAAGTGTGTGGAGACTAATCTTTTAGGTGAAATAAGGTCTCACACCAACATAAATTAGCCTTATTCACCAATAACCTGTAGGTGATTCACCAATGGGTGTCCTTCTATGGACTAATTTTGGTAGGTATTAACATCACACATGACCTGAAGTTTTTGAGATGCTATATCCCAGCCTTGTAGCCTTCATAAATGTGCCTTATTTAAGTAATTTACCTGTGTTCTCTATACTTCTACATCAACTTCAAAAACTGTGTTCACCCATTGACAGGTGCCATTATCAAAATATAATCAATGTTATTCACTGACTCCACCTTTCTTTAGTTTTAATGAGAAAACTGTAGTCTTAGTCCCCTGCACACAGCTCTACCTACCTACTGTATCTCACCCATCCTTGTGGACTGTGAGCCTTGCGGCGGTACCTCTCCTCACCTACTGTATCCTCACCCACCCTTGTAGACATGGAGCCCTCATGGGCAGGGTCCTCTCTCCTCACCTACTGTATCCTCACCCATCCCTTGTAGACTGTGAGCCCTCTTGGGCAGGGTCCTCTCTCCTCACCTACTGTATCCTACCCATCCCTTGTAGACTGTGAGCCCTCGTGGGCAGGGTCCCTCTCCTCACCTACTGTATCCTTACCAATCCCTTGTAGACTGTGAGCCCTTGGGCAGGGTCACCTCCTCATCTACTGTATCCTTACCTATCCATTTGTAAACTGGAGCCCTTTTGGCAAGGGTCCTGTCCTCACCTACTGATCCTCACCATGTTTGAGACTGTGAGCCCTCACAGGCAGGGTCCTCTCTCGTCACCTACTGTATCCTCACCTATTCTTGTAGACTGTGAGCCTCGCGGCAGGGTCCTCTCTCCTAACCTACTGTATCCACACCATACCTTGTAGACTTGAGTCCTGTGGGCAGGGTGCTCTCTCCTCACCTACTGTACCCTCACCCATCTTTGTAGACTGTGAGCCCTCATGGGCAGGGTCCTCTCTCCTCACCTACTGTACCTCACCCATCATTTGTAGACTGTGAGCCCTCGTGGGCAGGGTCCTCTCTCCTCACCTGATGTATCCTCACTCATCCTTTGTAGACTGTGAGCCCTCGTGGGCAGGGTGCTCTCTCCTCACCTACTGTACCCTCACCATCCTTTGTAGACTGTGAGCCCTCGTGGGCAGGGTGTTCTCTCCTCACCTACTGTATCCTCACCCATCCCTTGTAGACTTTCCACGTGTAAAGCGCCATGGTATGAATGGCACTATAATAATAAATAATAATAATCTGAACACTCAAAAAATACACAATAATACAATTGCTGCAATTTTAAAACAGGAAAAAGTCTGGTATTTAAAGCTCAGGCTCATAGGAAATTGGGCAGACAAGAAGTGGGCCAAACTGTTCTCACCGGTCATCAACTCTGTCTCAGTGATAGAGAATGAACAGACTACCAGCCGGAGCTGCCAAAAGTCAATCTGTAAGATCTCGGGGGATCCCTGGTAGAGAATTGGGCCACAGGCTGAGAACCACTGAGCTGAGTGAGCGGCGGTGCCAAGCTTGGCCTGGACTAGGTGTAGAACACCTCCGGCATGTACTCCGACTCCCAATTACAGCCATTATTCCAATGAGCCAGGTACTACAGGCATGAAGTAAGCCAGTCTGGGGAATTGCTTCATAGATGATGGCCTGGTGCGCTGCTTGTTTCGAAGCCATAAGGGCTCTGTAAACATTAGCAGATTTATTTCTTTGGGTTATAAGAATGATGTAATTGAATCAAATGTGATCCTGTGTAAGACCACAACACAGCACAACCCACATTACATTTTACCAGGATTGGAATGAAGAGAAAATCACCAATAAATACTAATCTATGAGGGATTTTTTTCATCAGCAAACCTGCAAATAAAATTCTATTTTTTTTTTTTTTTTTTTTGCTTTTTTTAAATTCTATTTCTCTTTTATTTTTATCTGATACCTGATCAATGATAGCTGGTGTCATCCAGCTTTAATAGTGTTGTGAAAAATAAATTAATCCAATAAAGCCTGTTTTATGTGTAAATGGGGTAATCCAGGCTAAATTAGCATTGGGTGATGGATCCAGGATCTCTGTAATTTTCCCTTTTACTGCTACGACAATTAATTAAACGTAAAGCCAAAAATGACAATGCAGATGTAAATCCAGTCTTAAAGGGGGTTTTCCCACAAACAAAGTTCATTTTAATCAATAGATCTTGGAATAATAATAATTTCCACATTTGGATGTGTTTAATAAGAATGTTCCTGTGCTGAGATAATCTTATATACGGTATGTGTCCCTGCTATGAACTGTGTAATGGATGTGTCTGACCGTACAGGGACATGGTCTGATCATAACACATCTCCTGTGCTGAGATAATCTTATATACGGTATGTGTCCCTGCTATGTACTGTGTAATGGATGTGTCTGACCGTACAGGGACATGGTCTGATCATAACACATCTCCTGTGCTGAGATAATCTTATATACGTGTCCCTGCTATGTACTGTGTATGGATGTGTCTGACCATACAGGAACATGGTCTGATTACACCACATCTCCTGTGCTGGGATAATCTTATATATGTGTCCCTGCTATGTACTGTGTAATGGATGTGTCTGACCATACAGGAACATGGTCTGATCATACCACATCTCGTGGACCGGGGAGGAAGTAAGAGTATACAGACATTACAGTATGGAATCATAGCTGTACAAATACAACTGTGAATAGCTTCAACGCCAGTGTGCTGTCGGAGAACAACAGACAGCACAAGTGCATGACAAACTTATGTGTGAATGAGACTGTATGCTTCATTTTTTTCGATAAGAAAGTAAGTACTAGAGGGTAAATGGAATGACAGTAGGATCAGACTACACTGGTTTTGTTTGTGCTCTGTTACCATGAAGACATATCGGTTTCTACAAAGAAGCTGTCATTGGTCACTCAGAAAACTTACTATGTTGCTTCTTTTTTTATTTTCAATTTTGTGGGGGAAAACGGGGTATTTGAAATGAAATATGGTTGGAAAGATAGATACAGTATGTAACAGAAAATGGGGAGAAATGATTACAAATCCAAAGGTTAGTAAAGTATACACAACTACAAAGTGTATATTAAAGGGGTTGTCCACATCTAGGGCAAAAGTCCTCCTGATTCCACCCATCTCCTCTATTTAAAATAAAAAAAAGCCTGTACTCACCTCCCCTGCTGCCGTTGTTCCAGTGCTGTTGACATTCGCGGTTCATGGCTCACATAACATTGTGACTTCACACGAGTACAACCACCGCCGGCGTCCTTCTCTCCACCTTCGGACAAAATGAGCAATCAACTGGAAGTGACACTGTGGCTGTCGCTCACTTCCTGTTGATTTCTCACTTGGTCCAAATGAGAGAGAAGCCGGTAGTGAATGGACGCAAGACTCTCCTGACATTACAATGTCACACGAGACCTGGACAGCAATTACCGCCAGTCTTGGAATGGCGGCAGTACGGGAGGCGAGTACAGGCTCTTTTACTTTAACTGGGGTAAACAAGTGGAATCAGAAGAGGTGGTCTTAGTAGTGGACAACCCCTTGAGATATTGGGCATATAAATGTAGATCAATGGTGAAGTAAGAATATAAAAGGCAGGTCAGGGGCGGACATATCAATGGTGCAACCTGTGTAGCCATACGGGGGCCAATTTATAACTCAAAGCAGGAGGAATTGTGCATTATGATGACCTCTGGGGTTGCATTGTTTTTGTACAGTGGCCCTCTTCTGTCGGTGTCCGCCAGTGGATCAGGTTATACTTTCACATGAGAACTATGGGTGGGTGTCAATCATATGAAAAATAAAATTATGTAACGCATTCGACCATTCTGAATTGGGTTAATTGGAAGAAAACAAATTAATGTATGCAAGCCCCACTTAGAGATTTCTGCAACAGATCTGCATTGTGTGAATCGCTCCGAATGCTCACTGCTGGTGCATACATTAAACCCCAGACATGGCTGCCATGAGACATAGTGAGCAGCTTTACAGACATCTACGTTAATGAGAGTAATAAATTCCATGAAGGAAAACCTGGCATAAGACCCGTCTTTTAGAACAAGTGCACTAAGTACTTGATTTTCTTCTTTGCAGACCGTGCTGATAAGACCGGGAGATTTTACCAATTTAACCCCGCGTGTCGTATGACATGACCTCATAGAAGAAGCGTATAATAAAACTGTCTTAAATAATTAAGGGAACGAATGAGGGAGGAAACTCAGGAAACTCCATGAACAGTCAATTTTGCCAATTTGGCCACACAACAAGGGAATAGCCACTCTTTCTTAACTAAGCCGGTGATTCATTCTTGCGATTTCCCAAATATTCTTATAAAGAGCAGTGCTTTCCTCTGCTCCCGCAGTGACAATGCTATTACTCAGCTTGGAAAGTGAATGTGCGCAGCAGCATTACACAAAGCTCGGGGAACTGTTGGAGGGTGACCCAGGATTCTGTATACTGTCAGGCCTTTACAACATGGAGATGAAAGTCAAGCAAGTTTTTCTTTTTTTTCCCTTAAAGAAAAAAAATAACACCAAGGCCGCCAAGGACACTTTGTGCAGATGGAGGAGAATTGTGCTGAAAACTGTACTTACTCCACAAAACTATTTTTATGATGGAAAGAAACACAGTTTTGCTTTGATAGTGAGATATGACGAAGGTTTGATAGAGTGCAGTACCCTCATAAATGAAAAATAATGGAGCAAAATCCCGCCTTTCATCTGGTTATTGTAATAAGCATTTGGGACAATGGTGTGTTGGTTTTACTAGAAGGAATTCTGACTTTATAAGCTCCTAGACATATTATCAGCATATTATAATGGCTCGTGCATTATAGATCATGTAGGGGTGTCCAAATATCCAGCGTTGTGATAACCCAAGTATAAAATGTAGTATAGCAGTACAAGCCACATTTTTCTGCAGTTGACTGGGTTGCACACACACATTACAGGGCAATGAAACCAGCGAATCCCATCCAGCAGCTCAGGAGTCACATTCGGTCCCCATTGGGTGGTCTTAACCCTAATGGAATAGCACCATGGGGAGTGTGGAGACACGAAGGTCAGTGGGTGCTCTTTTATGTGGGCCAGACTAACTTAAGAAAGACCGCATGGACCAGGCCACATTCAACTGAATGCATGAACTTCTTACCTGTGGGCTGAACACTACACAGACAACACAGGGTGAGGGAACCCCACATTGGTAAAACTTTATTGGATCACCAACAGTCAAAGGCATATAATACATTCCATGCAAGAACACAAAATGGAAAAAAACAACAGAGTCTCGCCCTCCCACTAGCTCACAGGGATTAGAATGTTGTGCCTTCGAGGCTCCCATGGCCAAATATTCTAGTCCAGCAGCATGCTGCTTTTGTTCGGAACGCACTGAGAAGAGGTAGAGGCAAGCTTAGGAAACTAACTGAACACAGCAGAGTATGTAGCCAGGTGGGTTCTTCAAGCAGTCTCTGATCTTGCAGCTGGATACTTGGATCCTAGGGTGAAGCAAACAAGGTATATAACCAGGTGACCAAATTATCCCAATCTGGCTTCTTCAAGCAGTCTCTGATCTTCCAGCCGAATCCTTAGATCCTAGGCTGAAATACTGTAGAATCTGAAGTCCCTTGTGACTAGAACAAGTCCTTTTTATACCCTTAGACTTCACCCCAGGGTATTGAGTTCTTACATGATTGGTGGGATAAGGCTTTTCTCTCATTGGTTGACAGTTTGATCCAACTGCATAATTTTCCTCTGAATAATCTAGACAGAGGGGTTGAGGCAATCAACATTTAACTAGCAATCCACAAATTAAGAAAATGTGGCTTCCAGCAGTCCGCTAAAAGACAATGATTACCAAACAAAGGTAAAATACGTCTAGCCAAAATAAGAATAGTTAACCCCCGACATAAGTGGTCAAATGCTGTGTGGTACATCACCCTCCTCAGCTAAACATGAGGTATGGTATAGAGGAGCTATATTGTAAAGCAATATAGCGCAAGTACATACCAATAGGCACAAATCTGCTGAAGTGATTTTATAGGTTCCTTTTCATATCAAAATTTTTACCCAACTGTAAATTGTTTAACACAAAGTGACAATTAGCAATGTTTCAGGGTTTTAAACCCTTCATCAGGCCTAAGGATGTCATCAAATCGTTATAGACAGCTGTGAAGAAGTTTGCGATCTAGGGTGGTATTACCCTTTGATGTCATGCGTCTTGTGTGGTAAAAGAGATGATATGACACCAAAGGTTATATTATTGCAAAATACCAGCTGTAGCAGATGACTGGAAACTGTGGCACCTGGGGCACCACAAGAATGATTAAGGCATTACAAGGGTGATGTTTGGAGGTAGCTGGAGAGACGGGCATGTCTAGCTATCCACATACCTCCACCAATGGGTGTGGCTAATAGCATATAATGTGTCTGTTTGGCATATGAGGTCTGACAGAGAGAAAGAGAGACAGACTGGCTGAGGGACAGACAGCCCCTTGGAGGAGGTCTGTGTGGGGCATGGTGGTGCTGGTTGGAGGCCTAAGACCAGAGAGCCAGGCCCACACGCACCCCTGGTAGAGCCAGACAGACAGCCCCTTGGAGGGGTATTTGTGGGGCATGGTGGTGCTGGTTGGAGGCCTAAGACCAGAGAGCCAGGCCCACACGCACCCTGGTAGAGCCAGACAGAGCTATGATGTTTTAATGAGTGAACTGCCAGGCAAGTTGGTGTTGTGTTTGTCATATGATGTGTGGGATCCAGGAGGCTGGAAATAAAAGCCTTATGTTTCCTGTATTTGGACTGTTTGGGGTCTCTGTCGCTGCCATACCGCACTAGAACACCCAGAGCATTACAAGTTGGTGGAGTGGATCTCTTCATACCTTTTATAGTGACTTCCTCTAAATAGCCCTCTATATCAACTTAGTGACCTTCCTAGGCCTGATGAAGAGCTAAAAAAAAAAAACCTGAAAATGTTGTTAATTGTCATCTTACGTATGACAACTACAATGGTGTGAGAACTGGATATGAAAAGGAACAAAATTAATTGATGTGTAGTTTTTTTATATGACTTTACAATATAGATAAATTAAGGAACATAGTGATCGCCTCCAGAGGAACCAGCTCCCTTCAAAGTACTTCCCTTTATTTGTGTCTAGGGTGGGCAATTCATATTGTTCTATTTGTACAGAGGAGCGGTCATCCCATACTTTGTTACCGGAAAAATATGGTATCTCGATTTCTAAAAGTTAAGGCTTCTTTTGTTGGGAGGTGTCAGTAATATGTCATAAATGAAAAAACAGAGAAGGGGGTTAGAGGGGGGATTCTTGGAACGTCTGTTCTGCGGGTTAAAAGAAGTAAATATAGCTTATTTAGTTAGATTTTTTTTTAATTTCTATGGCTGGATGATTCCTTTAAGGTCACGGCTCTGCAGTTGGATGTCCAAAAAGCTCATTTAAATGCAATAATCCAGGGTCCACATACTTCTGACCATAGGGAGTATGTGCAGCTACATATAGACTTTCCATATGGCTGTATTCTTTACATAAATCTGTGGTTTGAGCACAGCCAACATGCAATTTTAGTCAATTTGGTCCTCTAATTTTGGCATTTTTATTGTATCACAGCTTCTCCTGAGCAGTTCGGAGTTTAACCTGATGGTGTTTTTTCCAGGAAGGCATTGAACGAAGAATCCCTCAGGGGTCATTTTATGTAATGTGTAATTCACGGTTCAGAAGAATCAGAACATTACTGGCGAGTGACCAAGTGACAGCAGATGATTGATGCCAACATCAAGTATTACAAGAAACCTGACCCTCAGCCATATCTCCTCCATCAAAAATAAATAGATTTTTAACAAGGCATACAGAATTATTAAATTATGAGGGAAAATGATTGACGTTGTAATGAAACAGAACAGATTGCTTCATTTCTTCTTTATGATCCACTTTGGATTCCCATGTACTTATTTTTATTTCCATTAATACCAACCTGCAACAAATTGTAGTTTGAGTCTGTATTTAACATTTTCTTTTCTAGCTAACAGCTGCAAAGCATCTTTGAATAATGTTTTTTTCAGACTAAAGGACACACCCCTCCCCCAAAATTGGGTGGATAATGGGGGGGGGGGGGGGTTTAAAGTCCGACTGTACCTGGCTTGTTTGTGGGGCTGGGGGTGGAATGGTTGTCAACGCTGGAGGAAATCAGCAGCAGCAGTGAAAAATTATTTCTCTATTAAATGGAAATTAATATTCACTGCTCCCCACACCCACCTCTTGGCACCGAAGTCAATGATAGTAAATGACTTGAAGATTTTTACTATCCCTGACGCTGGGGACAAGAGTTGGGTGAGATTTCCCTTTAATAGAAAAATGAATATTCACTGCGCCTGCCACTGCTGGCATCCTGCAGCGACAACCCTGCTCGTGCTCATGTGACTGGGGGCGCATGCCAGTGATGTCATGCACTGCCCAGTCACTTACACGCCAAAGTCAGTTGCCAGCATCAGAAGGTGATGCCGCATGTTTGGGGAATGGAGGGTAGGGAAGTAGAATAGTTTATTTTTTTCATGTGTGCGGTGTAACGGGAGGCATACATACAAGGATGGGCAAATGATTGGTGACGTGTTTCAGGATGAGGGACATACAAGCAGAGGCTGGCAAATTTCGGCCTGGGGTGCAGAACACAACAGTGGCCCATGAGCAGTGGGCATCCAAGATGCGGCCACCTGTCACTGCATCAAGACAGGGAGCTTTAACGGCAGAGAAGCCGCACAGACCATCGTGACAGATGGCCGAGCAGCCCCAAAACTACTGCTTGACCGCTGTCCAGGGGGGCATTTGCTCCACCCCCCGGGGCAGCAGCAGCCCCTGCATACCTGTGCATCTCAATGAATTAGAATATTCAAATTAATTAATTTTTTTCTGTAATTAAATACAAAAAGTGAAACGTATATAGAGTCATTACAAACAGAGTGATCTATTTCAAGTGTTTATTTCTGTAAATGTTGATGATAAAGTAGGGAGGGCAAAGGGTTAATAAAAAAAAAACAGCGCTGCCGTATTCCACGAGACATAATAGGGTAGATATAATATTGATTTATTAGTCAACGTGTTTCAAGGCTCCCTGAAACATGGCAATATGATATTGATTTGTCCTAAAAAAAAAGGGAGGGCAGGGGCCTAAAATACATTGACTAATAAATAATATTATATTCACGCCTTGAGTCTCGTGGAATACGGCAGTGTGGTTTTAACCCTTCATCTCTCTACTCTATATGCACCAGCAGGGGGACTGCAGCAGCGTGATCTGCTTTTATAGTGGTTGTGACTCTCACAACCACACAAGGTGAAGCCTCTGATACCTATTTAGGTAATATTTCATCTATCAGACCCTTCATACATCCTACTTTCATTTTCTGAAATAATGATTTTTGGGTTTTATTGGCTGGAACCCATAATCAACATTTACATAAATAAACACTTGAAATAGATCCTCTGTGTGTTATGTCTATATACAGGCTGGGCCACTTATATGGATACACCTAAATAAAATGGGAATGGTTGTTGATATCAACTTCCCAGTTTGTGCTACTATATGGGAGGGAGAAAACTTTTCCAGATGGGTGGTGACATGGCGGCCATTTTGAAGTCGCCCATTTTAATCCAACTTTATTTTTTTCAGTGGGAAGAGGGTCATGTGACACATCAAACATATTGAGAATTTCATAAGAAAAACAATGGTGTGCTTAATTTTAACTATTATTTCTCTATTCTTTCATGAGTTATTTACAAGTTTATTACACTTATAAAATGTGTTCACATGCTGCCCATTGTGTTGGATTGTCAATACAACCCTCTTCTCCCACTCTTGACACACTGATAGCAACACTGCAGAAGAAATGCTGCACAGGCTTCCAGTATCCGTTGTTTCAGATGCTGCACATCTCGTATCTTCACAGCATAGACAATGCCTTCAGATGAGGGATGAGGGAAACTTTTTTGTGAATGGAGAAGTTAAACAAAACCCACCGCTATTGGTCTGACACTAATCCACAGTGGATAGATCCCTCCAAGACTGCTGGTACACAACAATTGATGGTAAGGTGTGGTATATGGGATACAAAGATAGTGGGGCCATTCTTCATCAATGGAAACCTCAATGCCACTGGATATCTGAAATTGGTACATGATTCAGATTAAGTTGCACTCAGATGATGTCTGTATGGCAAACTGTATGTAGTATGTACGCACGGTGCATTGAAGTAATCATAAAAATTATTTATATATTTGCAAAAAAAAAAGTGGCAGTATTCATTGACATTGAAATTTCCATTGGTGAAGAATGGCCCCACTATCTTTGTACCCCATATACCACACCATACCATCAATGTTTGTGCTCCAGCAGTCTTGGAGGGATCAATCCACTGGGGGTTAGTGTCAGACCAATAGCGCTGGTTTTGTTTGTTAACTTCACCAGTCACAAAAAAAGTTTCCCTCATGAGAGAAGAGGGTTGTATTGATAATCCAACACAATGGACACATTTTATAAGTGGTCATAAACTTGTAAATAAGTCATGAAAGAATAAAGCTCCATTAAAACCAAGCACAGCATTCTTTTTCTTATGAAATTCCCAATGTGTTTGATGTGTCACATGACCCTCTTCTCATTGAAAAAAATAAAGTTGGATTCAAAATGGCCACCATAGTCACCACCCATCTGGTCACCACTTCCATATACTAATGTCCACAAACAGGAAGTTGATATCACCAACCATTCCCATTTTATTTAGGTGCATCCATATAAATGGCCCACCCTGTAGAATATATGCTTTTCACTTTATGTATTGAATTAAATGAACTTTTTGATAATATTCTAATTCAGGGAACATTTTTATGAAACACATCCAATTGTGGATATGATTAGTTTTCCAAGATCTATTGAGTAAAATGAACTTTGTCTGTAAGTGCCTACACCAGAGCAACCAATCACCACTTAACTTTTAATTTTCCAGAGCAGTAAGAAATAAAAGCTGGACCCTGATTGGCTGCCATCGGTTACAAGACCTATACTTCTTTTTGATGAATATGGCCCAGTGACTCTACCATTGTACAGTGAAGGAAATTGATAATGAAATCCTAGAAAACACGTTTCACATTTGATTTTACAACCAAACCCTTTCTTCTGAACTGAAGGAGCCTTGTGTATAATGAATAAGCCGTCCCAAGGTAAAAGGAGCGACTCAATGAAACACGGAGCAGTGAAACGTTCATATATTTCTGGTGTAAACCCTGTGTATTTCCAGCCCTGCAGATGAAGCTCCATATTTGCGCTGATGATGTTGTTTTGGTTGGCCCGGATACCCCCGTACCCTTTGGAATTTGGTATCAGAAGCCAGTCCGGAGTATTAGTGACTGCTGTATGGAATCGATTTGCTGCAGCACAGAAATACCAGCTGTTACACTATGTCCTGAGAGGGATTACCGAATATTCTTAAATTGAACTTCAATCCATCTTTCCATAAAAACTATAAGCAAAAGCCAGAAACGTAACGGCAGTATCAAGTGCACCTGAGGCATTTACAATACCCCGCAGAATTCTTACAACCAGCCTTTAAAAAGACTTCTTTTTGAAATTTCATTATTCCAGTTGTTCCTTGCTTCTATATATCACACTGTATCAGATTTTTTTTGGCTTCTACTAGGTGGAAACAGTGATATGTTAAATGCAGTGATACATAGTTGAATTTCCACCAGGTCCTTAGTAACCTCTCAGGCTCCTGTGGTCATTGTGACATCTAGTGGTGAGGACCATAATGGCAGCCGGCACATCTGAGGGGCGTCCGGGGCTTAATGACCACCCGACACGGGGCTGGTGGGAAGCTACAAAACCACAATTACCTGCAATAGAATCTGTCTCATCTCATCCATACTGTCCTGTTACAGACTACGATATAGAAGAGTAATACATGATATTTTTGGTTTTGTGATCTAGTTCAGGAAAAACTTTAGTTGTTTTTAATGAAAATATTCTGTGGTTAATAGTTGTATTCTTACACCATATTTCAAGGTTTCTGTAAGAACTGCAATGCCCAGACGTGGGTCAGTCCAGACGTTCCGGCCCGTTCCCTGGACCATGATCTACGATCATGTGTTTTTGACTTAAAGGGAACCTGACACCTTCAAAAATGCTATTGACCTGCAGATAAGGGGTTAATATGCAGGTTAATACCATTCTGAACCTGCATGGTGCCTGCATATTACTCCGCCCTGCTGGGATGAAAAAAGCTTTAATTCTCCTGAAAGCATTTGGGTTTTGGTCATGGAGACGGCACCAGCGTGGGTTCAATCACCGCTCTGTGTACGGAGAGTGATGTCTGTAACCATCCCCCACATTGACTGACAGCTGGGTCTAAAGGCCCTGTTACACATTACAATGTCTCAGCGACCCGACCAACGATCTGGGTCGCTGGGACATCACTATATGATCACTGTTGAGCTGTCAGACAGGCAGACTCACCAGCAATCAGCGAGAACGTTGGTAACCAGGGTAAACATCGGGTAACTAAGCATAGTGCTGCGCTTAGTTACCCGATGTTTATCCTGGTTACCAGCTCGCAGCGTGTGCTGTGTGGCGCTGCGAGATCGCTCATCGTTGGTCTCACACTGTTACACACGCCGATGCTGGCCGCCCAGAGGGAGACCAACGATAAAATAATGATCCTGGCCATTCTTGCACGATCAACGAACATATCGTTACACACATTGATGTCGTTTTGACATCGCTGCAACATCACAAAACTGGTGACGCTGCAAGATACCGTTAACGATATCGTAGTGTGTGACGTGTCCTTTAATACAGATCAGCTGTAAGTCAGAGAAAGGGCGTAGCTATAGCTGCCGCTCTCCATACACAGAGCGGCGACTGAACCTGCGCTGGCGCCACCCACATGACTGAAACCAGAACATTGTCGAGAGGAGCAAAGTTTATTTTCTCCCGCAGCGGGGTTCAATGTGCATGCACTGGGCAGGTTCATAATGCTGTTAACCTGCAGATTATCCCCATATCTGCAGGTTAATAGCACGTTTCCAAGTGCCAGGTTCACTTTAACCCAGAAATCTGGCATAAACACATTAATAAGGTGTAATGTTCTAGTGCAACTTAACAGCTGAGCAAAAATATTGCAACTTTTAGAATTTACACGCCAGCACCAGTCAGCAACACTAATATATACCTGGCACGGGCAGGATGGGAGTGTGGTCACGCCCACCCATAAAATTCATCACAAGTTATGTCTCTAATGTGGCGTAACTTACCGCACTCCCTGCTGGCACATATGTCTGGCGGACCATGAATGCTGGGTACTATTGGCGCCTTAGTCAATAAAGAGCGATTGCCGTATGTATCAGGTCATTGTACTCAAGCGAGCCATTCATTAAAGATTGGTGTGCGCTACATCAATGAATCACGCCCCCCCTTCCCCTCCCTCAGTTTTTTTACATACTTGTAATACTTTTCCTATTCATCTCTATGTAAAAGCCACTCACCTAATCGAGGGTTTTTATGAGCGTTTATTTCCCTATTCAGGTTTTGAAAAATACTAAACATAAAAAAAAAAAAAGAAATGACCGGTCTCTTCGATGATACAGATCACTTATGGAATCCACTCGAACGCCGGGGCCACATGGTGATATGTTTCAGGCAACAGTAATTCTCAATGAAGATGAGCAACCGAAAACATCTGAGCAACTAGTCTGATTATTGCTATTACACAACTATATTAGAGTTGGGATTCTGATGAACAAAAATGACAAAGCAGCAGATTAATCGCGGCTGAATGTGACTTGCACTGAAGTCTATGGCGAGTTCAAAAGCAACCAACCACCAGCAACAGAACATTCAACACATTTGCAGTTGTGGAAAATGCAATGTGACACCATGGGAAATCATTAAATGCAACATTGCAATGCAATTTCCAGAATTGGATGTTTTGTGTTTTTTTGTTTTAAAAAAGAAATGTCTCTGTGTGTATATACTGTAATCCTATATATGTGTCCCTGCTATGTACTGTGTAATGGATGTGTCTGACCATACAGGAACATGGTCTGATCATACCACATTATTATTATTATTTATTTATATATAGAGCACCATTGAATCCATGGCGCTGTACATGACAAAGGGCTGCATACAAACAAGTTAAAAACCAACAATCATGTTCCGGGAAATCATCCCTGGCGGTACCCATCCAGCGGTGCACATCCAAAGCACCAGAACGTAATACATCGATTTAAAGAATGAGGCAGCACTCACCGGTGTGTGCAGGGTGGTCCTTTAATCCAGATTGTCAAGGATAGACGGGGTGCAGGGAGGTGACCACGGAGGGCCGGTGGACAACGACGCCGTTTCGCAACTGTTGTTGCTTCTACGGGTCCAGGTACCTCCCTGCACCCTGTCTATACTTGACAATCTGGATTAAAGGACCACCCTGCACACACCGGTGAGTGCTGCCTCATTCTTTAAACAAGTTAAAAATACAATGAACAAACTAACAGTGACAAACTGGTACAGAGAGGAGAGAGGACCCTGCCCTTGCGAGCTTACATTCTACAGGATAATGGGGAGGAGACAGAAGGTCGGGGTGCAACATCTCCGGTGGCGGCGAGGAGGGCAGGTCCGGAGGAGGCGAGGAGGCAGGTCCGGTGGTGGCGAGGAGGGCAGGTCCGGTGGTGGCGAGGAGGGCAGGTCCGGTGGTGGCGAGGAGGGCAGGTCCGGTGGTGGCGAGGAGGGCAGGTCCGGTGGTGGTGATGCGGCAGAAAGGTCATTGCAGGCTGTAAGCTTTCCTGAAGAGATGGGTTTTCAGGTTCTGCCTGAAGGATCCGAACTTGGTGGATAATCGGACGTGTTGGGGAGCAGAATTCCAGAGGATGGGGGATATTCAGGAGAAATCTTGGAGGCAGCTGTATGAGGAACGAATAAATGTGGAGGAGAGGAGGAGGTCTTGGGAGGATCGAAGATTACGTGAGGGAAGATATTGGAGATTAGTTTGGAGATATAGGGAGCAGACATGTTATGGATGGCTTTGTAGGTCAGTGCTAGTAGCTTGAACTGGATTAGTTGGGGAATTGGGAACCAGTGAAGAGATTTGCAGAGGGGATAAACAGGGGAGTAGTGAGGAGAGAGGTGGATTAGTCGGGCAGCAAAGTTGAGGACAGACTGGAGAGGTGAAAAGTTTAGCGTGGTGGCCACAGAGGAGAATGTTGCAGTAATCAAGGCAGGAGATGATGAGGGCGTGTACATTACTTTTAGTAGATTGAGGGCTGAGGAAGGGATGAATTCTGGAAATAATTTTGAGCTGGAGGCGACAAGAGGTTGCAAGAGTTTGAATGTGCGAGAAGGACAGGGCAGAGTCGAGAGTTATTCTGAGGCAGCTGATTTCAGGTGCGGGAGAGAGTGTTATGCCATTTGCCATAATAGATAGATCAGGTAAGGAAGGTGTGTGAGATAGAGGAAAGATGATGAGTTCGGTTTTGTCTACATTGAGTTTTAGGAAATGAGAGGAGAACAAGGAGGAGGATATGGCTGATAGACACTCCGGGATTCTGGACAGCAGAGAGGTGACGTCTGGGCCAAAGTGGTAGATCTGAGTGTCATCCGCGTACAGGCGGTACTGGAAGCTATGGTACTTTATGAGTTGTGTTAGGCCAAAAGTATAGATAGAAAAAAGTAGGGGCCCCAAAACAGAGCATTGAGGGACTCCAACAGAGAGAGGGTAGGATAAAGAGGTAGTGTGGGAGTGGGAAACGCTAAATGTGCAGTTGGAAAGGTATGAGGTGATCCAAGATAGGGGAAGGTCTTTGATGCCAAGGGAAGAGAGGATCTGTAGTAGGAAAGGAGTAGTCAACTGTTTCGAAGGCAGAGGACAGGTGTAGAAGGAGGATGGACAAATGTTTGTTAGGCCGGTTTCACACCACGGTTAATCGGCTCTGGCGTTGTCCGATGTGAACTGGAAAGTCCTGGATCCTATTTTGCTCCCCATGTATCAGTATGGCGCTAGATTGTGCCTATTTGGCGTCCAGTTTGGCTGTTTTCCGGGAGGATCAATTGTATCGGACACAAAACCGGAGTTTGCATGTTTTTTTGTGTTCGGTGCAAAAAAATAAAATCCTCCCGGATCCAGTACCCATTCAATGGGAGTCTATAGGCGTCGGATCCGATAAAAAATGGGACCAATTCCCGGACACGGGTGCTGAAAGAGTGCCGCTGAATTTCAACACCTGAAGAGTTCCCGACTGAAATTTCAGCACCTGGAGAGCTCCTTCCAGCCACCATGCTGAAATTTCAGCACTTGGACAGGGGCAGCTGCTGATTCCAGCAGAAAACAGGATTCTATTTTGTCCGGGGCTGTCAGGTTCTGTCCGCTGCTTCCTGCAAAACACCGGACAGAACCTGACAGAGTAAAAACGTGGTGTGAACCTAGCCTTAGCTTTAGCTGTGAGTAAGTCGTTAGTAATCTCACCACATCTCCTGTGCTGAGATAATCTTATATATGTGTCCCTGCTATGTACTGTGTAATGGATGTGTCTGACTGTACAGTGACATGGTCTGATCATACCACATCTCCTGTACGGAGATAATCTTATATATGTGTCCCTGCTATGTACTGTATAATGGATGTGTTTGATGTACAGGGACATGGTCTGATCATACCACATCTCCTGTGCTGAGATAATCTTATATATGTGTCCCTGCATATGTACTGTGTAATGGATGTGTCTGACCGTACAAGGGACATGGTCTGATTTATACCACAATCTGCTGTGCTGAGATAATCTTATATATGTGTCCCTGCTATGTACTGTGTAATGAATTTGTTCTGCCCATACAGTGCCATGGTCTGATCATACACATCTCCTGGTCCGGGGTAGGATTCAAATAGTATACAGACATTTCAGCACAGGATCATAGACGATTCTTTTTGCGAGGTAAAACATTTCCCCGTTTGTAAAAAATGTGTTTTCTCATAGAAAGAATCATCTATGACTCTGTGCTATGTCTGTATATTCTTTTCACTTCACTGTATAGCTGTAAATGTGACACTGTGTTGAAAAACGTCTTCAAAACTTAATGCAAGAAAAGCTCCTGGTGAAGAAGAAAAAAAAACACACACAAAAAAGGAGATTCCCGAAGCAAATTCTACTTAAAAAAACTGGTCATATTTTTCCATCTAAATAATAATCTCTGAATGAGCTCTTGAAAAAAATCAGCAGCACATTCCAGTACAAGTAAAGTGGAAGGTATGTGCAGATGGCATAAAACATCCCCGTGGATCCGCAGCATGCTGAATATAGGATGTTCATTTCTATGACACATTTCACCCTTTACAAATCTGCCAACCACAACAAAATGTACAATAAAATCCACAGATTTTGTTGCAGATTGTTTCCTATGTGGAAGCTCCCTGAGTATACATTTGTTAGTGCACGTCTCTGCACAAGAAGAATCATTGGTGACTGCTCTATCTTTCAGTCTATGGAAGAGACGTGCTCTATACACAAATGTCTCCAAGAATGGCGGCATCATTCATTTTACATTGATCTAAGCGTATGGGGCAGTGAGAATCCACCTGTCCTACCCAGTGCAATATGTTTTCTGATTAACGATCATCATCCGGTCTCAAAATAGATATCAGACACATCCCACAAAATGTATACTCTTTATACCAAACCAGTTAACTCCTACAATTAAGGCCTCTGACTCATCTGTGCAAAAACACACGTGAGAGGGGCCATTTTTTTTTTGCCCGTGAGTCACCGTGTCGTCCAGCATCATGTGACATACATAAGTTCATGAATATTCACTGCACTGAAAGTTACAGCAGACCCGGAAGTGAAAGGGACGGGACGGGCAGCGCTGGAGACAAGTGAGTATACAAGGATATGCTGTTCGTGTGCTATCCGGATGTTACACGATAGCACACGGATAGCATGTCTTTGTATACTTAGCTGTCTCCAGTGCTCCTGTCCCCTCACTTCCGGGTCCGCTGTAGATCTCAGTGCAGGGAATATTCAGGAGCTTAATGAGCGGCCCCAGAAGGGATAGGGACAGGAGCATCGCTGGAGTCAGGTAAGTATAAAATTCTTTATATTTATGCTTACAACTCTTTGCTCTAGTCCATGCACACAGATCTCGCATGGATGACATCCGTGTGCAGGACTGTTTTTGCACAGACCCATTTACCTGAATGGGTCCGTGTTGCCACCCCAAAAACGGACATGTCTCGGATGTAGACACGGTTCGTGCAGTATCACGGATGACTGATAGTGCCCATTCATTAAACACTTGGGTATGTGTGCCTGTGTCACCAGCATGTGGCTGCACGGACGGCACACGTATACAGACATATGAAAGAGGCCTAAAGGGGGTTTTACCTTTTCAGAAAACTATCTACCAGCTGCAATTTGTTTTAAGTAATTAAACTAAACAGAAGTGATTGAAGTTAGCTCAGATGGCTGCTGTAAGGCTATGTGCGCACACTGAGTATTTGATGCATAAATATTCTGCACCACATCTGCTTCTTCAGGCAGATAAATGCACCAAAAACACAGTGAGCTGTCGTCATGTTTTTTATGCAGATTTGTGCCATGCGTTTTTTCTTAATGAAGTTTATTGTTGGAAGGTCTGAGAAGGCAAATCTGCACCAGAAAAAAAACCCCATCAAAATCAGTGTGCGAACATGGTCTAAGGGTTGCAAGTGTTGGCAGAATAAGGCCATGTGCGCACACTGCGTTTTTGATGCATTTTGTGGTTCAGGTTTGCATGTCTATCCTTATGCCAGCTAAGTCCATGAGAATTCTGTAGTGTTGTGCACACGGTGCTTATTTTTTTCCTTGCAAATTTGGTACAGATTTGGGTGCAGGAAAAAAAAATCTGCAGTATGTCAATTCTTAGGGCAGATTTACTTGCGTTTTTCAGCTATTCCAGCCATTGACTACATTAAGAAAAACAAATTGCACTAATCTGTGCACCAAAAAACGCACCAAAAACACAGTAAGCTTTTACACCTGCGCAGCACCGTGCGTTCCCATTATAAACATAGGGGCTGTGGTCAGCTTGCGGATCCCCTCCGCAGGACGCTGCGGAGGGGTCTGCAAGTGTGAAGGCAGCCTTAAAACAAATCGCGGTTTTGATGCAGAAAATGTCTTCACCAAATACTCAGCGTGTGCACAAAGCTTAACACAGCTGCCACTTACACTGTATGGAGCATGGTAATAAACCCACTTCCACTCCATAATGAAGACATCATGGAGCAAGAAGGTGTCGAATAGATCTGTTAGACCTGATGTTTCTGGAGTACTTATTTTGAAAACCTATGTCAGAATGGCTGCATATCCCTTTTGGAAATTTAGAACTCTGTTTTTGCCTACCTACCCCGATTGACAGCTCCTTAGTGTCCCTCCTCCCTGCTGAGATCCAGGGGCGGACCAGACTGTAGTGGGCCCCGGTGCAAGAAATTTTTTGGGGGCCCCCCCCGCCCCTCATAGTGGCAACGAAGTAATGTCAACATATAGATTGTAATATTTATTTACAACGCAACCCTCAAAGAGCCCTGCATAAAATATAAAGGCTTCCTCACACCCCTCCAAATATTATCATGCCCCCACAGAACCCTCCAGATATATTAAAATGGCTTCCATATTATATAATTGGCTATATATATTTTAATACATCATCCATAGTCCTCCATATATTATAATGCATTCCGTCCCATAGTCCTCCATATAGTATAATGGGCCCTCATATTCCTCCATATAGTATATTGCACCCCATACTCCTCATATGTTATATTGCACATTACATAGTCTCCCATCACTGTATTAACGGGTTAAAAAAAAAAAAGTAAATACTCACCTCTCTTCTTGCTGCTCCGCTCTGCACGTATCAGCACAGTGGCACTCAGTGATGACATCATCGTGCCCCACCATGCTGAGCTGCAAAAAGCAGACAGCTCAGCCAGGACTCGAGTGAAGAATGCTGCCGGCAGAGGCAGCCGGGACTATAGGAACGGGAGCGGCATCCGCGGGGAACTACCACTGGCGCACACACACCTTGTACGCACGTGGCTCCGCTCCAAATGCCTTGTAGACACGCGGCTCCGCTCCACATGCCCTGCGCATACGCCTCCGTTCCGTACACATGCGGCTCCTCTACAGGACGCCCCAGCATATGCGGCTCCACTCCATCCACTTTATGCACACGCGGCTTCACTCCATATGTCCCGCACATGTGGCCCTGCCTCATACTCACGCGGCTCTGCACACACGTGGCTCCGCTCCGTACACCTCGTACATACTCGGCTCTGCTCCATACACCTCATACACTCGGCTCTGCTCCGTACACCTCGTACACATGCGGCTCCGCTCCGTACACCTCGTACACACTCGGCTCCGCTCCGTACACCTCGTACACACTCGGCTCTGCTCCGTACACCACGTGCACACTCGGCTCTGCTCCGTACACCTCGTACACACTCGGCTCTGCTCCGTACACCACGTGCACACTCGGCTCTGCTCCGTACACCACGTGCACACTCGGCTCTGCTCCGTACACCACGTGCACACTCGGCTCTGCTCCGTACACCACGTGCACACTCGGCTCTGCTCCGTACACCACGTGCACACTCGGCTCTGCTCCGTACACCACGTGCACACTCGGCTCTGCTCCGTACACCTCGTACACACTCGGCTCCGCTCCGTACACACTCGGCTCCGCTACGTACACACTCGGCTCCGCTACGTATACACTCGGCTCCGCTACGTACACCTCGTACACACTCGGCTCCGCTACGTACACACTCGGCTCTGCTCCGTACATCTTGTACACACTCGGCTCTGCTCCGTACATCTTGTACACACTCGGCTCCGCTCCGTACACCACGTATACACTCTGAACTCCGCTCCATACACCTCATACACACTTGGCTCTGCTACATCCACACTGTAAATCCCTCCTGACATAAACTTCATCTCATCCAGCACCATGACAACCAGCACAGCAGAGTCCTGCATACACTGAGGAGCTGATCATGTGACCACTGACTCCTCCCCTCAATGTGACATCATCACAGGTCCTGTAAAAGCATAAAAGCAGTGGTACAGAGCAGCAAACCCCTGTCTTTGGTCCCTTTCCTTGTACCTGGGTCCTTGTGCAGAGCTGTGTCCCCTCATCTGCTGATGATGATGCTGAACAGCCATCAGCCATGTGGAGAGAATTTCAGAGGCCCGCGCGCATTGCCAGGATTGGTTGAGTGAGGTCCTCCCGAGTCCCCACAGTGCAGGAGAGGTCACATGACTCACTCTCTGCACTGTGATTGGGGCTCTGTCCTCGCTCCTGAGCTGCTGTGAGGGGGCGTGGCCGGCAGCTAGAAGAGGCGTGGCCGGCAGCATGTCGGCTTATTCTCCGTGCTGTGAGTGGGGGCCCCCTAGCCTGTCGGGGCCCTGGTGCCGCTGCACCAGTTGCACCACGGTAGGTCCGCCCCTGCTGAGATCTCCCACTGCTCAATACAAGCTGCAGTCTGTATGGGTGGGCAGAAACTGAGAAGTTTGAACTCACAAATGCTCTCTCTAGCTGGAATCAGAATCACACACATAATATTAGTGATATACAGCCATTCTTTCATAGATTTTCAAGGTAAGAACATCTGTCTCATCAGGTCTAAGAGATCTATTAGATCATCTATGAATGGTGTATGGTAAGATCTGGCAACTGAGCCAATATGAAACAATTTTAAGGCATTATATGAGTTTGCAGAGTTGATCTCTTGGAAGAGATGAAGGTCAAGGAGTTGAACATCTTTGTGGCTGTGCCGTTTGCTAACCAATAAATTGCTGTGCCCCTCCATGTATGTATAATTTACAGTGTTGGTGCGCGTAGCCTTACAGATATATAGATGAATTCTATACGCACAGAGCTTTTTACCCCAACGACCTCCAGAAACTTAACTTCTTCCAAGAAATGAAAGCAATTATTACTCGCACTCACAAGACGCTCTCCAAAACCACAAGATTGTTGCTGTTCAGCTACAACCACACACTTAAAGCGGTGGCGGCGGCCCTCTTGTTCTCATGTAGGAAATAAAAAGCAGCATGTTTCTGAATGGCATCCAAGCAATGCAGAGTCTACACAGCCGAAATCTTCAAAGGGGTGAATCACCTCTAGGAAAAGAAAGAGACTGAACACTGCAAACAAACGGTGGAGCGAGGTTTTAGACAGGCAATCATCTTATTTGGCCTCTCTGAGTGCGCAGAACCGCTGTACAAATCCCATCCATTTGTCCTAAATCCACAATCACAGACACTGCCAGCGATGGTGATCCCACGAGCGCGTCTGACCGTGCCGAATATGGATTTAAAGGATATTACATCTGGTTTTAATAGTTACATTACACTTTTATAATAGGTTTACTGTCCCCGAGCTGCAATACTAAGCAAAGCACCTGTAGGAAAACCTCTAAGGTGTCCCAAGTCCAGGAATTGTGTGGACTCTGGGAAAGGTTTCATAGCTCTATGGAGTTCCTATCAAGTGGAGATGTCATGCAGCAATACATGCCGCGCTAGTCATTTCTGCATTATATGGCAGCTTTTTAAAAACACCAAAAAAAAAAAAACATGCAAGGAAAAGCAAGGTTAGTATTTTTGCTGGTGTTACTAAACTTATAGCGCTGCTTACATGATCATCCCCAGGCTACCACTAGAGGGAGCCCTCTGGAGGTGAATTCCTGAGACGGTAATAACTAGGGTCAAGGTGGCCACCAAAGTTAGGTGGGGGTGTGATAATGGACGGGCGCAGAATGTTTGAGAAATTATTTTAGCAATGACTAGTAGTTACAAAACAGCAGAGCACAGCAAACTACACTGGTTAAGCAATACGGAGTCAACATAAATCACTGTACTATGCTGTTTCCGTAACTCCCATGCATTTTGATGGGAACGAAGAGAAACAGCAAAGCCTATCTGTACACTTATGTTTTATTAGGCTCATCTGGAAGGCTTAACAGGGGTTTTCCACAAAAATAATAATTAATTAAGAAGTGGGTCATATGATGAAATTAAATTGTGCCAGGTGTCCTAATGATCAGATATCAGTCCTAATCCTGGGTGCTACACTTCTACCTTGAGTTCGATGAAGGTTAGAGCTCCAGACCAGTGCAGTGTATGAAGGGGCTAGATGACCACTTATTTCAATAGCTCCTTCTCTAGGACAAAAAATGGGGCTGACATAGCCATAATGAGCATTCAGCCAGCCCCCTCCACACACAATGCAGAGGAAGAAATTCTCTCCCTCTCCTGGGAGCCAAGTGAAATGCTGACGTCAGAGCACCTAGCATATCTCATAATGGAGGCTTTTTCTAACAGAAATTAAGCTGCTTGCCCACTGACAAAGACATGAAGAGCCTATAATTTTAAGGGTAGGTTAATTTTAACAGCGAGAGATAAAGTGTCAAAAATAAAATCCAGAAAATCACATTGCCTATATTATTTAAATGTATTTGCATTTTGAAGCGAGAAGTATTTGATCCCTCTTGCAAACAAGACTTAATAATTGGTGGCAAAACCCTTGTTGGCATGCACAGCAGTCGGACGTTTCTTGTAGTTCTGATGAGATTTGTGCACATGTCAGGAGGAATTTTGGTCCACTCCTCTATTTAGATCATTTCTAAATCATTAAGATTTTCAGGCTGTCGCTTGGCAACTCCGAGCTTCAGCTCCCCCATAAGTTTTCTATGGAATTAAGATCTGGAGCCTGACTAGGCCAGTGCTTAATGTGCTTCTTTTTGAGCCACTCCTTTGTTATCTTGACTTGATGTTTTGGGTCAATGTCGTGCTGGAAGACGCAGCCACGACCCATTTTTAATGTCCTAGCAGAGGGAAGGAGGTTGTCACTCAGGATTTTACGGTACATGGCTCCATTCATTGTGCCATTGATGTGGGAAGAAGTCCTGTGTCCTTAGCAGAAAAGCACCCCCAAAACATAATGTTTCCACCACCATGCTTGACGGTGTTCTTTGGGTCATAGGCAGCATTTCTCTTACTCCAAACACGGCGAGTTGAGTTCATGCCAATTTTTGTCTCATCTGACTACAGTACCATCTCTCAATCACTCTCGGAATCACCAAGGTGTTCATAGGCAAACTTCAGACAGGCCTGCCCATGTGCGTTCTTGAGCAGTGGGACTTTGCAGGCACTGCAGGATTTTAGTCCATCACGGCAAAATGTGTTACCAATGGTTTTCTTGGTGACAGGGGTCATAGCTGCCTTGAGATCATTAACAAATACCCCTGTGCAGTTTTCGGCTGATCTCTCAACTTCATCATAATCCAGGATACCCCACGAGGTGAGATTTTGCACGGAGACCCAGATGATGTCGACTGACACTCATTTTGTATTTCTTCCACTTCCTTACTATTGCACAGTTTTCTCCTTCTCACCAAGTTTTGTCTTACTTTTTGTTTTGTAGCCCATTCCAGCCTTGTGCAGGTCTAGGATCTTTTCCCTGACATTCTTAGAAAGCCCTTTGGTCTTGGCCGTCTTGCCCATGTTGTAGAGGTTAGAGTCTGACTGATTAATTGAGTGTGTAGACAGGAGTCTTTAAACCGGTGACAACTTAAGTCAACTGTCTCTACTGCAGGTAACAAGTTGCTTAGGCTGGCTTCACACTTGCGTTTCCCTCCGCAGCGTCCTGTGGAGGAGAACTGCAAACTGGATGCAGGCACCTCAAGTCCCTATGTTTAACATGGGGACACAGGTGCCTGCGCTCGGGTGCAGATTGGCGTGCGCACCCATTCACTGCAATGTATGATTTGTACGCATGCGTACAAATCACACACTCTCGTCCGCACCAGGAACGCGATATGTCACATTCCTGGTGCGGACGAGAATGTATGATTTGTGCGCATGCATCCGCATGCATACAAATCATACATTGCAGTGAATGGGTGCGCACGCCAATCTGCACCAGGGTGCAGGCACCCGCGTCCCCATGTTAACATAGGGACTTGAGGTGCCTGCACCCAGTTTACGGTTCTCCTCCGCAGGACGCTGCGGAGGGAACCATAAGGCTACGTTCACACATTTGCGTATTTTGCTGCGCTTTTTTGCCGCGTTTTTCGGCCGCGCAAAAAAGCGCAGCAAAATACGCAGGGGCTTTCACACACTGCGCTTTCTTCCCCCCAGAAAGCGCAGTGATGTCACAGAGGGGAGGAAGAATCCTGCTTCCTCCTCCCCTCTGTGACATGTGTGACCGCCCCATTAGATTCCACAGTGTGTTGATACACACTGTGAAATCTACATTAAACAGAGGCAAGTTAATGAAAAATAAAAAAACAATCAATACTTCACCTCTCCGACGCCTTCTCCCGGTGTGCGATCTCCGATTCCAAGTGAGCTCTCTTCTGACAGGACCTGTGATGACGTCAGAGGGGGGGGGCGTTCCCGGGCGGTCCCATCGCTGATTGGCTGCTCGCGGTCACATGACCGCTAGTGCCCGGGAACGCCTCCCCTCTGACATCACCACAGGTCTTGTCAGAAGAGATCTGACTTACAACCGGGGATCGCACAGCGGGAGAAGGCACCGGACAGCGGGAGAAGGCGTCGGAAGGTAAGTATTCATTCTTTTTTATTTTTCAGACACTTGCTTTTGTTTAATTTAGATTTCACAGTGTGTATTAATACACTGTGGAATCTAATGGGCGGCCACAGCTGTCACAGAGGGGAGGAGGAAGCAGGATTCTTCCTCCCCTCTGGGAGAATACGCAGTAGTAGCTGCGTAAACAATTGACATATCAATTGTTTACGGAGCTGCGTTTTCTCCCGGAAAACGCACTGCGTATTTTTACGCAATGTCTGTACTGCAAAGTGAATTTCCCATTCACTTTGCAGGAAGACAAAAGGCACATTGCGTATTTTGAAAAGCGCGCGTAAAAAAACGCGGCAAAATACGCAATGTGTGAAGGCAGCCTTAGAAGTGTCTAACTGATCTGTAGGAGCCAGAACTCCTAATGGTTGGTAGGGGATCAAATACTTATTTCTCTTTGCAAAATGCAAATACATTTAAGGAATTTAGACAATGTGATGTTTCGGGTTTTATTTTTGATATAATATCTCTCACTGGTAAAATTAACCTGCCCTTAAAATTATAGACTGTTCAAGTCTCTGTCAGTGGGAAAACTTACAAAATCAGCAATGGATCAAATAATTATTTCCTTCACTGTGGATATTTATACAGATACACGAGGGAGATGGAGATCATTGCAGTTTTTAAGACCTCTACTTGCTGATTCTGAATGGAAACACCTACTGTCTACATCCAGCGACCGACAACCTGTCTCATCTCGATCGTGTGAAGTCCACACAGGTCCCTGATTCACTGCAATGAGATGTACAGGTGGACGGGGGTTAGGTAAGATGTCACCTACTGATCGTAAAGAAGGAGTAGAGTTTAACTCATCCAGCAAGCCGAAATCTTGACACGAAGATCTTAAAAATAAAAAGTTAATAAAAAAAAGATAATGACAATGTTGTCGAACTTAAAGAGGTATTCTCATCTCCAAAATCCTATCCATATGTAGTAGGTATAATAACAATAATAACATGAGCAAATAACTCCCAACAAGAAATGTAGCGAGTTCTCCTGATTAGCTGTTACTCACCTTATGTGCAGGGTGTTACAGCTATGGTATCCATGGTTACGACCATCAACAGCTAACTAACTCACTGAATGAATGGTCGTAACCATGGATACCTGAGCTGCAATGTCCTGCACATGAGGTGAGTAACAGCTAATCAGGAGAACTATACTACATTTCTGATTGGAGGGATTTGCTATTATCATTACTACATATTGGGATAGGATCTTGGAGGCAGGCACACTCCTTTAATGATTAAAATGCCTACATTATATGGATCCGATTGTGATAAAAGCATAGTCAAACAAACTGACAGCTGTATCCCTTCTGTTATGTAAAAGCCAATTACACTGTCCTCCCTGTAGTTCTCCATGTCATTTATTAAAAAAAAAAAAAAAAAAAGTAGAACAAATTGTAAGGGCAAATCCATTAGAACAGGCAAAGTCAAGGCTCTGCCCTCCTGTGCCGTCCTGTGCCCTCCGCCATCCCCAGCGCGGCCATGAAGCAGCTCTGTGTGAGTAATCACGGTACCTTACATCTCAGTCTAGACAGAATTTACTGCATTCTATCCCCCTGCCAAAAAACTAAATCTTTAAGTACACAAAACGCATTGATTTTCTGCCTATATTTTGGAGCAATTGGGATCTGGAAAATCCATAAAGGTATTTCATCCGTGAAAGTTATATGGTGTTCTAACAATCAATGACATGAGCAGACGGAGCGGCCGACCGTCTACAGCCGCACATCTCTGCCTCATGTTCAGGCAGTTCACTGGTATTAAAGGACAAACTGGGAAAATAAAGAAAAATGTATATCAATGGAAGCCCAGATTACAGGGGGGCATGCTGTAACCTGGCCACTCCAGGATTTGCTATAGTTTTGCTAAGTTTTTATTTCCCAGGGAAATAACCTGCACATGTGAGGTCACATCCTGGGAAAAGGTACATGTAGAGGTACATAGTTCAGGTTTCCCATAAGAAGCCAAATAATTATGTTACCGCGATGTATCCAGCTCCTTTGAAATGTGGATCTGCTGCCAAAATCTTTCAAAATACATAAGAGGGAGATAGGAATCTGCTGCCAGAACGCTCCAGACACATTAACCAACATGGCTGTTTTACTGAAAATTTGTATTCCCCATAGAAAAACAATTCTGAAACTTCTTTTCTTAGAAATATTGATTGTGCTGTCCCTCAGTTATTCCTCTTGGAAATGTATGGGGAAAATCTGACACCTATAGGTTATGATTTTTACTACCCCTTCACTATGTGATGCTATCCAGTCAGTGCTGATAAGTCATTTATAGAATCCCAAATGGACTTTACTAGTGATGAGCAACCACTACCATGATCAGGTGCTCATAAGTAGTTGGATGCTCGGACAGGCACGACTCGAGTACTGAGTATAATGGAAGTCAATAGGGGACTCAAGCATCTTTCTGGAAGATCTTAATGCTGAGCTGCCTGTTACACTTGTATAATGTTTAGAACTCGTTTGAATCACTTATTCGTAACTGCTCCTTACTGGTCACCCCTCCTGTATGGGACAATACGTCACGCCTGATTGAGCAGCTCCCCCCCCCCCTCCCTCCACTGTTGGCTTCAGCGCATCCTCATTCAATCACGTGGGCGTGATGTCATAAGAGGTCCTATTGTAACAGTCTCTGTTAAGAGGAGGTGTGGTCACGCCCCTGTTCTTTGTACTGAAGCAGATATCCAGATACAAGCTCAGTGTATGACCGTTTGTGACATCACGCCCATGTGATTGAATGAGGAAGCCTCTGTTATCAGATGCACTGAAGCTTACAGAGACGAAGAGCTGCACAGGCGTGATGTATTGGGTGACTGGTAAGGAGCAGTTGGTGTATACTTTAGGTTATTTATAGGAATTCTAAACATTATACAAGTGTAACAGGCCGCTCAGCATTATGGTGTATGAGTGCAGGAACCATACAAAAAAAATCCACCCAGAGTTTCCTCTTAAGAAATGTGATTGTTTCACAACTGCTACACCCAGTAACCTAATGCTGCTTTCAAATTAGGTAGGAAAAAACCTGCTGACAGAGTCCCTTGGGACTGGGTGAAATGCAATATGAGGACAGGTTTTCAAACTTGAAAAGAAGGGAGATACAAGAGGCGCAGATTGTGCCCTATCAAACAGACACTATAGTTCTTATGTGGATTATAAGTGTATCCACTCACCTTTTATGGTTGTGAGACTCACAACCAGTTTAAAAGCATAAGGCAGCTGCTGCAGAACCTCCACCAACGCCACAAAACCGAGGGAAATCAGAAGATAAAACTGGAATGGTATCCACGGTCCGCGCTGCTGCTCTTTATCCAAGGAATCCACAAGAGTTATTACCATCAAAAGTTCTTTATTTCATCACACTAACGCGTTTCGGTGCTGTCCCAGGAGGGTGCCCTGAGGAAGGTGCTGGGACAGCACCGAAACGCGTTGGTGTGATGAAATAAAGAACTTTTGATGGTAATAACCTCTTGTGGATTCCTTGGCTAAAGAGCAGCAGCGCGGACCGTGGATACCATTCCAGTTTTATCTTCAGGTTATCAAACTTGGTGTTATTCAATTTGTAAAAATGACGGCTTCGGGTGATCTTATTACAATGTTCAAATATCTAAAGGGATGTACAGGGATCTTTTTACACATCGTTCTGCAAAAATAACGAGGGGGAATCCTCTACTTCTATAGAAAGAGGTGTAATATTCTTCACAGATGGTGATTCTTTACTGTACATGCAGTGAAACTATGGATTCTTACTGTAAGGAACTCTCTGTCACAGCAAGTTGTAATGATTAACTAAACAGGTTTAAAGAGATCCTGCCAGTGGACGGCATGTATCAGACACGGCTGTATGATCATAGCCAGGTATGTTTGACCAAGTGCAGGGACCATACAAGATATTTTAATCTCCCCGAAGTTCCTCTTTAAATGTAGAAGGGAGGCGTCTAGCAGAGATCAGAAGGTAACCCATCCCAAACCACAGCTCTTTGTGTACATTGTCTAGTGACAATGAGCTGCTTATCAGAGGAGGGACACAGTCAGATGACTTGGCACCAGGCAGTTAGGCTATATGCTCACTGTGCTTTTTTGTGCTGCCTTTGTTTGTGCACAAACTCTGCAAAAGTTGGGTTTGTGCACATACAAACGCTGCACAAAAATGCAGCACAATTAAAGGGACACACAAACACAGAAACAGACAGACACACAAACAATTTCTCACCCTCCCCAAGGATCCCGTGGCGTTCCCCGGGTGATTCTTTCTCTGTGCAGTGGCATGAGCTGTCTTTACCTGCCAGGACCTTGCATAATTTGTCTCAGCCTCTCACATGCTGTGCAGGCTCTGGCTGTGATAGAATTGATACCCACAGGTCCTACTGCCGATGTGCACAGAGGAAGAATCACCACAGATCACCATGGGATCACCGGGAGGGTGATGATTGCAGCATTTTTGTTTTGGAAATCGCAGGAACAAAGGACCATAAATGCAATGTGGGAATACCCATTTGTTGTGGTGCTTTTTTGGGGGGTTAGAATGGAGTGTATGGGGAAAACGCAGCCCAAAAACGGGCATGTTAATTGCAACGTACATTAAAAAAATGCAGGTGATTTCTGCTACGAACACACAGCACCCAATAACACACATGTGGGCACAGCTTATGGGAAATCACATAGCCTTAGTCGCATCAATGTCCTACTGAAAAAAAAGTGCATTGTTGTAGGTAAGCAACAGTACAAAGTTTAAGAAATAGCATATTAAATTACCATATATAAAATATATCTACTATATAATCGCCTAATTCTGTCTGTCTCTCTCAAACGGAAATCCTGTGTCGCTGATTGATCGCCGCTGAGCACGGCGACCAATCAGTGACAGGCACAGTACAGCAGCGAATTGGCACGGGATTTGTACCACGCATGCCACTGCTACAGTCGGAAGATCAGCGTTGCTAGCCGCGGGTCATCTCCTGCCGCATGGAGGTCAGTGGTGACGTGCACGGGAAATGACCGGCGCTAGCTCGCAGCGCAAGTATCCCAACCACCATATTGGAACACCCAAGTTATGGTTATTCCAATATGGCGGCCGGGATTCAAATCCCCGCCAAGCTGTGCGACGCTTCACTGATTGGTCGCCTTGGCTGGCGGGAACCAATCAGCGAAACGGGATTTAAATCACGCGCTCAGCAGCAACCAATCAGCGCTTTTGGCGTGTGCTTTAAATCCAGCTTCGATGATTGATCACTGCAGCTTGCGGCAACCAGCGATGCAGGATTTAAAACATGCGCCAAGATCATTGATTGGTCACCGCTGAGCGCGGCGACCAATCAGCGCTCTTTGCACGTGATTTAAATCCTGCTTCGCTGATTGTTCACCGCAGCAAATCAGTGAAGCGGGATTTCAATCACAAGCCAAGATCGCGGATTGGTCGCTGCGGCTGGTGGTGACTAATCAGCGAAGCGGCGCGGTATTGGCGGGAGATTTAAACCTGCCCGCCAATACCACTCAAATGATTGGTCGAGCGCCAGGCAGCTGAGTAGCGCGGTATTGGCGAGAGTTTTAAAGCTGGCTCAGCTCAGTGGTTGGCACTGTATGGTGGCTAAGTGGTTGGCACTGTATATGGTGGCTCAGTGGTTAGCACTGAATATGGTGGCTCAGTGATGGGAGGCAGGCACACAGGGAAAGACAGCGCATACAGGGAGAGACCGCGCACACAGGGAGAGACCGCGCACACAGGGAGAGACCGCGCACACAGGGAGAGACCGCGCACACAGGGAGAGACCGCGCACACAGGGAGAGACCGCGCACACAGGGAGAGACCGCGCACACAGGGAGAGACCGCGCACACAGGGAGAGACAGCGCACACAGGGAGAGACAGCGCACACAGGGAGAGACAGCGCACAAAGGGAGAGACAGCGCACAAAGGGAGAGACAGCGCACACAGGGGCTGAGAGAACACAGAGCGGAGAGAAAGGCACAAGTAAGACAGAGCGCACAGGGGAAGAGACAGCACAGACAGGAGAGAGCGCACAAGGGGATACAGGCACAGAGATAGACCTCCCAATGCAATAGCATTGGGCCTATTTTCTATATTCTAGAATACCAGATGTGTTAGAATCGTGCAATCATCTAGTATATTAGTGCTTAATGTATGGCATTAGTTACCAAAAAAGAGCCCTATTGGATCACACAATAAAATTGCACATCTTCCCCTTGTCCCAGAGGCGTCGCTGAAGAAGCAAAACCTTTGAAACACGCATCAGGCACAGGACGGGGGCCCCTCGCTCTCGTATCATCTACTGGCAATTCCGCGGCTCCTGGGAAACTGTAGAGATCTCCAGGTCCAAGACAGTTATGGCAGTGCTGGAAAATAATGGTGACCACACAAAACATGGACACTTTGGGCACAATTTGTCCATTTTACTTAGGGGCATACTCAGTTTTGTTGCCAGCAGTTTAGACATTAATGGCTGTGTGTTGAGTACAGTTACACAAGCTGTACACTGACTACTTTATATTGTATCAACGTGTCATAGCTTCAGCGTTGTCTCATCAAAACAAATAATAAAATATTTAGCAAAATGTGAGCGATGTGCTCACTTTTGTGATATACTGTATGTAATTCATACATATACAGTCATCCTTGGTCCTAGAGTACCTGCTATGATATTCTGCAGTCATACACTGGTACACCAGAGGGCGCTATGTGCCTGTTTTATACCGGTCTCCATTGCTCCCAGTGCGGATATTACTGTGATTTGTTTTCTAGGTTTCCATTTTAGCTTACAACAAACCCTTCAGCTGCTGCCCTCACATGGAGCCACACACAAGGTGCATTAATCATGAGCCCTTTGTGGCAAATAGTAATTCCCAGTGCAGGACGCAGCAGTCACTTTATCTATGGCTTCTGTGTGTACTGTACTGGCTGCTGTGATAGAGGGAGTACATCCACAAAATGTACATTTATCCATCCGCCCGGAGCAGGGATAGGTAACACTGACTGATCTCTATGTAAATGCAGCCCATCAATGATGTAACCTAAAGCTTCTGACAGTGGCGTAACTACAACAGGCGCAGGGGTTGCTATTGCACCCGGGCCCTGGAGCCAAGAGGGCCCCAAAAGTCTCGTTGGCCTATAGAAAAAGAGTAATGTTACTAAAGATTTGCAATAATTGGAGCTTTCGCATCGGCGTCCATGAGCTTCAAGTTACACCACTGGCTTCTGGGCCCCAACCGGGCGCCCCAAGAATCCGGGATTTCTAAAGGTAGTGGCCTTCTTAATTGGCCACGGGGACCTTTTGGGCCTCTGAGGCTCTAAGGTCTGGTTGCTACACCAGACTCCGCAATCCTCTTTGCTAACAAAATCCTGGATAACACATCAGCTTAATTTTTTGTTAAACAGTGTAAAAAGAAAATTGAATTTGTTGCACATAGTAACCAATCACTGAGCAGCTTTCATTTTACCGAAGCAATTTCAGAAATTAAAGCAGTGTTCTGATTGGCTGCCATGAGCAACAAAGATAGAATTTCAACTGCTGGGACCCGCTGATTATGGGGCGGCTGCAGCACTGGATCATAATGTTCTCCTGACTGTGGGCAGAGCCAGCCCCTGCTGTACAGGAACAGCAGACGTGGGCAGAGCCGGCCTCCGCTGTACAGGAGCTGCAGATGTGGGCAGAGCCAGCCCCTGCTGTACAGGAACAGCAGACGTGGGCAGAGCCGGCCTCCGCTGTACAGGAGCTGCAGATGTGGGCAGAGCCAGCCCCTGCTGTACAGGAACAGCAGACGTGGGCAGAGCCGGCCTCCGCTGTACAGGAGCTGCAGACGAGGGCAGAGCCGGCCCCCGCTGTACAGGAGCTATATACGAGGGCAGAGCCGGCCCCCGCTGTATAGGAAGACTCTACCCTCTTACAGCACAGGAGGTTCACACCGCGCCAATGTGTGCTTTTTTTGCAGCAATTTTTCTAAGACGGTGTCAAAAAAGCAACAAACTTGTAAATCTATTGAGCGAACAAAATATTACATCATGAGCGAATTCCATCCCAACAAAAAACAGCGGCACTCTGAAATACTAAAATAATGTAAATGAATATAGAACAATATTAAACCTAAGGAGACATGAAAAAATGAGACACTTAGCTTATAAATATGGCCATATCGATAACTGCCCAGAAGCCATGTCGAGGTGTGCCTCTTACACTGGGTCCCTACGCTCAGTCACAGCCTTTATTTCGATTAAAAATCTCCTTTTGAATGGGCGAGTAGGAACCTGCTAACTGAGAACAATAATACCCAAGGCAAGTGGGGGAAGGGACCTTTCCTCCACTAGCGTTGGGTGTTATTGTTCTCAATTTTTCACATAGTACAAAAAAATTAATAGCACTGGTTATTCTATTGCGGACAGCGGGAGATTTTTTGGCTTCAAAACAAAATGTTTCATAACCTCATCTGAACCTCGCCTTCTAATGACCTATCTATGGGCTCATAATCTACCTTCATGTGCATCTGAACCTACGTTTAGGCTACATCTAAACAGATTTAAGGGCAGAAAAAAGCAGAACAATATATGGGCTCTTGCCAGGCCAATAGTATCATAATACACATTTCAACCTGCTTTGGAGGTAGAAGAGGCCCCCTTTCCTCCTGGGTCCTGAGGGGTTGCACCAATGGTTTGTTAACTTCTTAGCGGAATACGGCGATCGAAAATAGATTGGAATTTTAATAAATCCCACCTACACACTGCGAAAAAATAAATAATGTGTAAGAAAAAAATAATTTTGAAGCATCTTAGGTACAGCCTGTATAAACATGATGAGTGGTCAGTGGCATTTATAGGATATTAGTGAAGGGCGAACCCAAACTGTTAAGTTCGGGGTCCGTGCTGAACACCTAGTGTTCAGGCACAGATCCTGAACACAGATTTTCCTGGGAAGTTTGAGTTACAGTTCGAGTTTGGGTTTTGGTTCAGGGGTGGGGAGTTGTAAAAGAAAGATGATAGGTGATTAAACAGCATTATACTTGCTGGATCCCACCAAGTCTACTTCAGGGGCCGCTCATTAACGTCCCGGATATTTACTGCAGGGGCACCCAACAACCAATCACGAACGCTGTCACAGAGTATTGGGAACAGTAATTGGCTGTTAGAGTAACCTGAAACCAGCCCATACATTCTAGCATCTACCTTGCCAGAATGTATGGGCTAATTCCAGATTATTCCAACAGCCAATCACAAACGCCCATTTTATTTGACAGCATCTGTGCTTGGTTGTTGGGTCACCCTGCAGTAAATATCCCGGAGGTTAATGGCCCTATGAGTAGATGTGCGAGATGATGGGATGGTGCGATCCAGTAAGTATACTGTTTAATCACTTATCTTCCTTTTTATACAGTCCCCAACCCATCCCATAACTTTAAAGTCAGAGTTCGGGGTTCGGACTCAAGTTTGAGTCATGTTCGGCCCTGAATCCGAACTTTAAAAAATGTCCGAGCGAGTTTGCCAAAGCCAAACATCGGCGGTTTCGCCCATCAATACAGGCCATTCAATGCACCTATGGAAACTCAAACACACAAGTAGCATAGCGCCATCTATTGGACGTAGCAATCCTAAAAGTCAATATCGACCCATCACATGACTAAGGCGGTGTTCACACATTGCGCTTTTTTCAGTGTTTTGCACCCGCGCAAAAAATCCCCGTAAAAAAATGCAGTGCATTCACACACCGCGTGTTTTTACGGGGCAACTTCTTTAGTGATGTCACAGAGGAGAGGAAGAATTCCGTTCCTCCTCCCCTGTGTGACATCTGTCACAGCCCCCATTTGATTTCGCAGTGCATTATACACTGCGAAATCAAATGTAAAGAATGTCAAATGTATTAAAAATAATAAAGATTCTTATACTTACCCTCCGCTGTGTGTTCCGGAGCTGGGAACTGGGAACAGCAACATGCATCGACATGTCAGGACCTTGCGTGATGTCATCGGGCGCTGTGATTGGCCGATTGCGGTCATGTGATATACACGTCATAGGACATCACATATCACATGACCGCGAGTAGGCCAATCAGCATTCACAGGCCCTTGCAGGTCAATACCTGCTGAAGACTCCCGACTACCCGGTGGAGGGTAAGTATAAAGATCTTTATTAATTTTAATACATTTGACATTCTTTTACATTTGATTTAGCAGTGTATAATGCACTGTGAAATCAAATGGGCTGTGACAGATGTCGCAGAGGGGAAGGGACAGGATTCTTCCTCCCCTCTGCGTATTCCCGCTTTTTAGCATGCGCTTTCTCCCATAGGCCCCATTATAACCAGCTGGAATTACGCATCGCTGTTCAGACAATGCACAATTCCAGTGGTTATAATGGGGCCTGCGGGAGAAAGCGCATGCTAAAAAGCGGAAAGAATTGACATATTCATTCTTTTTACGCGCACTCTTTTCTCCCATAAAGTGTGGCTGAAAATAGCGCTGCGTGTGAACGGCTAAAGCGAAAATCCATTCACTTTGCTGTCAAACGCAGACACAGGTGCGCTTTGGGAGGAAACGAGCGCAAAAAATACGCTATGTGTGAATGAGGCCTTAGGATAAGAAACCCTAAAACACGTTGTTGCAAATGTAGTTTCTGGTTCGGCTTCCTATCCTAAGTCACGTGGAATGGCCCTTTATGGGGTCAATATTGACTTTTAGGATTGCTACCTCTAATAGTTGGCACTGGAGTTCCTGTCCTCATCCTCTTAGAAGAGGCCACTTGTATACATACACACGCTGGTTCACAAATCTTATTCCTCCATCTTCATGGCCTCCTCCTGTTGGGCCACGTGCACACATTGAGTGTTTGGTGAGTCTTACCTCAATATTTGTAGCCAAAACCAGGAGTGGAACAATCAGAGGAAAAGTAGAACACAAACACGGCACCACTTCTGTATTTATCACCCACCAAGTACTCAACGTGTGACCGTGGCCTTCAAGTGTTCTTAAAAGGGTTCTCTGGTGACTTTAACTTCCACATCTGGCCTGATGAGCAGCACCGACGTCATTGCGATGGCACAGGTCATCCAGAATGCCTGTATGATCAGCAGGTATCGCGCACCTGTCCAATGTATGTGCCAAAACATTCCTGGAAAGAAATAGGGACCCTGTAAAAAATGCTAGAATGATGAAGGGCGGACACAAGGACGACCACTGGTGATTGATTAAGACTACCCCAACCTGAACAAGATCTATGGGTCTGTGGTTCATGCACGATGTATGTACAGATCTATAAATAATTGTGTGCATCAAGGCTGAGGACGGGCGTTACTGCTCCTGCTGATTAATAGCTGGGACTCTGCAGCGTAAAAGCAGCAGAAGAAGAAGAATCATCCACGAGCTGTGCCAAAGGGAGAAGCATTTATCAAGGTCAAACACAATGTACCGTTTGAACAAATGTTGCGAACACAGGATCGGATTCGCTTTGTGAGACGCAGCCCCCGTATCCATTTTCACAATTAAATTTATATCTGTGTGAAATGTACTGGTTGAGCGTGTGGGGGAAGAACAGGCTCTTCGTCACCTTTTGGGTAAACCTGTGGCCCTTGATGCCATTCTGCGTGGCCCACACCCACCTGGCCACTAAATGTGTCCTCAGATAAGACGAGTGTCTCACACACTTTCAGGCGGAGTGAACCACCATCTTTCCTATAGGTGCAAACTCCACTTTCATGACTCCTATCTATCAGGCATTTAAAGGGACACTATCAGCAGAAGATGACCTATTGATTTTGTGTTAAAAATATGAAAAAAAAAGTATTTGACAATATTTTTTTTGCTCATATTATGATCTTTATTTTAAAAAAAAATCTGAAATCCTGCAGTTTTCATAAAGGCCACCTATTTAAGACTCAAACTTCACACTGTTTCAGGCAGAGTTTTCAGCAGGTTTCTTATCATCAGAGACAGGATTACAATAAGAACTAATACCTCTATACACAGCTGGTAACACAGATCCAGCAATATGAATAGGCAATGTTACAGCTGCTCCTGCAACCTTCAGAATGACCTTCGCACACGCTCATTAGCCAGGAGATAGGGTCAAGGTCTGACTGTTGTGTTTATGTATATGTGTTGTTTCCTAAAACAGAGTCTAAAAAAAGCCCTAATGGCCAGTGTGAAAACTGCAACATGCAAGATTTCGATCTTTTAGATTACATGTTAATAAATAACACATTCCAAAACCATATTTAAGTAATAGGTCATTCCCTGAAGATAGCTTCAATTTAAAGGGACTCTGACAGGTAATTTTTCAGAATGATACTAATAGTACCCTTGAATAGTGCTTGGGCACACCATTCAGAATATGTAAAAATCGTTACTGTGCCCTTTGTAGTTTTCTTTCTATAAGCATCTTCACACACAGCACGCAGCTGCTTCACTAGTCCGGTCCATTATTTTCCCTGCTGAATAGTCTGCAGCATGTAAATGTTCATGTATTATTCACTCCTTCCTATGTGATATTCCATCCTCCCTGTGCTCTGCCTCATTGCTGGTTTCATTTTCACTTTGCTGTCTTGCACGGTGCTTCTGATGGGGAGGGAGAGGGTGGAAGAGATGACAGGCACATATCTGATAGCTCAGCTAGGTAAGGCAATCTCCTCCATTTGCTGCTCTGAGCAGAAGCCATGCTGTGTGTGAGAGATTCTGTGTAAAAGTAATTGACCGGATTGGTGATTAGTAACAGTTTGTAAGTGTTATTTAAATAACCATGCCTATCCAAGCTGTTATTCTGTCCATCCCCTCCGTGCTAAAGTTACACTGAATCTCTCAGGCTTCTGCAGTCTCCTTCTGAGGGGGAGACATAGAAGGGGAGCGAAGTGTGTGCTGTCTGTAAGAGATTTCTATGTATTTATATGAACTTTGGTTTTCCTACATACATGTAATGTGTGTATCTGCTGAGCAAATGTACAAATGTTCTTATAAACACATAGAAATATCTCAAGCACACACCACACATATGCCTCAGATACACACAATGAAGATGTCAGAGGTGCAGCTGCAAAGAGCACACACCTCCTCCCCCTTGCTTTCTCCTCTGCACTGCTAGGTGACCACATAACAGGATACAGATCTAGAGGAGGGCAGGGCAGTGATGTCACTACATTAATATTCATTCCCTGGGGAGTGTGCAGCAGAGAACTAAGTGATCACTCACTGTGATTGACAGATGGAATGAATATTATTATTTTTTGCAGTTTACAGAGGATAGGAAAGAAGTATAAAGAAATGAAATACATGAACTGAAGACATTTCACCGGCTCCATTACAAAATTATATCAATTACATATGGATGTTTGACCTGACAGATTCTGTTCTGCTATGTAATCTGAGAGCAGCATAAATGGAAAGAGAGCTTAATTCCAGCAATGTGTCAGTTAGGGCCCTTTCACATCAGCGGTATTTTCAAATCGCGGCATAGCGGGGAAAAAAACGCATCTGCCGCGATTACCGCATAACCGCGACACTTGCGGCACACTTGCGGCAAGCCCCATGCAATGTCTATGGGGCTTGCGGTAAGGGTGCGGCAGGTGCGGTTTCGGCACTTGCGGCAGGTGCGGCCGCGAAAAAAACCGCTGCAAGCAGCGTTTTTTTTCGCGCCCGCACCTGCCGCAAGTGCCGAAACCGCACCTGCCGCACCCTTACCGCAAGCCCCATAGAGATTGCATGGGGCTTGCCGCAAGTGTGCCGCGGTTATGCGGTAATCGCGGCAGATGCGTTTTTTTCACCGCATCTGCCGCGATTTGAAAATACCGCTGATGTGAAAGGGCCCTGCCTGGGCTGTTTTGGTGTAGTTTTGATAGAATGCTGTTTTATCTATTGTAAATATAGCAGTGGTCAAAATACTGAACTCTGTATGAAGCCGACCATACCACTGATTGGAAGCTTTCTGTGTACACTGTGAACACCTGGCAATCACTGACTGCTGTGCACATGAGACCTAGTCGTCTAATGATAATTTCCTGCTGATAAAATACTGATTGTATTGAAACTACAACACATAGCTCAGTAAGGGACACATCCCTGCAATCAGGCTCATTATACTGCTCTCGGATTATATTGCAAAAACTTGCTGACTCATTCTCTTTAAAACATATACATTAAAGGGGATTGTGCTGAGGGCTGTGGAGTTGGAGTCGGTGTCTATTTTGGTGGAGTTGGAATCAAGTAAATTAAAGAGGCGGTGGTAGAGTTTTGGCTTACCAACTCCACAGCCATGGTTGTGTCATGAATAATTGTACATTTTAATTAATAGATCTTAAAATAAAAGTTTCACAATTGGATGTGTTCAAAAAAACATTCATGTGCTGAGATATTCTTATAATGTGCCCCTGTGTAATGCATGTATCCGACCATGCAGGAACAGGTCAGATATACTACATCTCCTGGGCAGGGAGAATAAGAGAGTATACAGACATTACAGCACAGGAAATAGTATACAGACATTACAGCTGGAGATCACAGAATATAAGCGTATACAGACAATAGTAACACTACAGCCGGGGATCACAGAATATAAGAGTATACAGACATTACAGCTGGAGATCACAGAATATAAGAGTATACAGACATTACAGCCGAGATCACAGATTATAAGAGTATACAGACATTACAGCTGGAGATCACAGAATATAAGAGTATACAGACATTACAGCCGGAGATCACAGAATATAAGAGTATACAGACATTACAGCCGAGATCACAGATTATAAGAGTATACAGACATTACAGCCGGGATCACAGAATATAAGAGTATACAGACATTACAGCCGGGGATCACAGAATATAAGAGTATACAGACATTACAGCCAGGGATCACACAATATAAGAGTATACAGATATTACAGCTGGGAATGACAACTGATTCTTTCTGTGATATAAAACGTTTTTAAACAGACAATGAAATGTTTTACATCACAGAAAGAATCAGCTGTGATTTCCAGCTGTAATGTCTGTATACTCTTATATTCTGTGATCCCCGGCTGTAATGTCTGTATACTCTTATATTCTGTGATCCTGGCTGTAATGTCTGTATACTCTCTTACTTCCTTCCCAGCCCAGGAGCTGTGGTATATCCAACCTGTTCCTGCATAGATGGCCACATACATTATACAGGGTCACGTTTATAATATTTCAGGACAGGAACTTTTTTTTTTCTTTACACATCCAATTGTGGAACTTATTTTTATTTTAAGATCTATTCATTAAAGGGAAGAAAGCATTTATATACTTACATTTCCTAATGTAATGAGGCAGTCAGTCCCCAGCTTGGAGGACGAGGACTGTTTGGCAGGTTAATAGTTAACATTTCAGCCTTGTGCTAGAACATGTTGGGAGACCTGATGTGATGTCACAACCATGTGACTACAATAGGCGGAGCTAAGTTCTCATAGAACATATGTTTGCTGGCTTAGCTCCGCCCACTATGGTCACATGATCGTTACATCACACAGGTCCTTTAGCTATCCAAGTTAAAAGTGAGTTAACTATTATCCTGCCAGACAGTCCCCCTCCTCCAAGCTGGGGACTGAAATGTACCGTATATACTCGTGTATAAGCCGAGTTTTTCAGCCCAAAATTTGGGCTGAAAAGTCCCCCCCTCGGCTTATACACGGGTCTATACGGTAGACCCGTGTGGTGGGGGCTGTGTCCCGGGGGCTGTGGAGGCTGGAGGAGGCGGGGGGAGGCTGCTGTATGAGCGGCCCCATCACGTGGGGCCGCTCATTAAATATGCACTGCATCCCCCTGTCAATCAGCGGCAGGGGGATGCAGTTCATATAGCCCCCCAAAAGCTGGCACTGTCCCCCCTTGTAAGGGCCCCCCCCCCCGGTGCTTATACATTACCAGCCCGGGGTTCTGATCGGCGCCGCTCCTCGGTGCTTCTTCATCCTCCCGTCCTCGCTGGCTCCATCCGTGATCTCCGGCTGTCGCAGCGATGTGACGTCATCGCGCGACCGCTGGAGAACCCGGATGCAGCCAGCGCGGGAGGATGAAGACGCAGCACGGAGGAGCCGCGCTGATCAGAAAACCGGGCTGGTAATGTATAAGCACCGGGGGGGGGGCCCTTACAAGGGGGGACAGTGCCACCTTGTGGGGGCTGCTGGGTACCCTCTGGGGGCTGTTGGTACCCCCAGGGGCTGTTGGTACCCCCAGGGGGCTGCTGGGTACCCCCTGGGGGCTGTTGGTACCCCCAGGGGGATGGTGGTACCCCTAGGGGGCTGCTGGGTACCCCCTGGGGGCTGTTGGTACCCCCAGGGGGCTGCTGGGTACCCCCTGGAGGCTGTTGGTACCCCCAGGGGGCTGTTGGTACCCCCAGGGGGCTGTTGGTACCCCCAGGGGGCTGCTGGGTACCCCCTGGGGGCTGTTGGTACCCCCAGGGGGATGTTGGTACCCCCTGGGGGATGTTGGTACCCCCTGGGGGATGTTGGTACCCCCAGGGGGCTGCTGGGTACCCCCTGGGGGCTGTTGGTACCCCCAGGGGGATGTTGGTACCCCCTGGGGGCTGTTGGTACCCCCAGGGGGATGTTGGTACCCCCTGGGGGCTGTTGGTACCCCCAGGGGGCTGTTGGTACCCCCAGGGGGCTGCTGGGTACCCCCTGGGGGCTGCTGGGGACCCCCAGGGGGCCGCTGTATAACCCCTGGGGGGTGCTGTATAACCCCTGGGGGCTGCTGTATATACTGCTGAGGCCTGTATACCACTGGGGCTGCTGTATATACCACTGGGGCTGCTGTATATACCACTGGGGCTGCTGGGGCTCCTGTATACTACCACTGGGGCTGCTGGGGCTCCTGTATACTACCACTGGGGCTGCTGTATACTACCACTGGGGCTGCTATATACTACCACTGGGGCTGCTATATACTACCACTGGGGCTGCTATATACTACCACTGGGGCTGCTATATACTACCACTGGGGCTGCTATATACTACCACTGGGGCTGCTATATACTACCACTGGGGCTGCTATATACTACCACTGGGGCTGCTATATACTACCACTGGGGCTGCTGTATACTACCACTGGGGCTGCTGGGGCTGCTATATACTACCACTGGGGCTGCTGTATACTACTGCTGGGGCTGCTATATACTACCACTGGGCTGCTGTATACTACTGCTGGGGCTGCTATATACTACCACTGGGGCTGCTATATACTACCACTGCGGCTGCTGTATACTACCACTGGGGCTGCTGGGGATGCTATATACTACCATTGGGGCTGCTGTATACTACCACTAGGGCTGCTGTATACTACCACTGGGGAGGCCTGTATACCACTGGGGGGGGCCTGTATACCACACTGCTGGGGGCTGTATACCTGTGCTGGGGTCCACCCTCGGCTTATACACGAGTCAATAGGTTTTTCCAGATTTTTGGGGCAAAAGTAGGGGGGTCGGCTTATACACGGGTCGGCTTATACACGAGTATATACGGTAAGTGTATAAATGCTTTTTTTCACCTTTCACATTACACTCTGAGCTCAGACAGGGATTATTAGACTGGTATTATAAAGCTGCAGCTACAGACAGTGATAGCTGGGGGGGGGCATAAACTAGCTTACAGGTTCCCTTTAAAAGGTACAATTGTTTGTGGTACACAACCCCTTTAAAGTGACCCTAAACCCAGAAGCCAACCCCACATCCCCTTCATACCTATCCATGCAGCTTGTGAACCTGCTGCCATCCATCCCTGTATCTTCCAAAACCGCTGGGGCATTCTTCATAAATCATACTTTTAATATCTCAGTTCTAGGCGTTTCACAGCAATTTTAAAGCCGCAGCAGGCTGGCCTGTGTGCCGCTCTCCCCCTCCTTGTCTGTAATTCTGCACGCAGCGATGGGCGTGCTAAACAACAGAGAGGCAGCTCGCCTCATAGTATGGGCGTTGAAACCGGTATGACGCGTATTACGTCATACCGGTTTCAACGCCCATACTATGAGGCGAGCTGCCTCTCTGTTGTTTAGCACGCCCATTGCTGCGTGCAGAATTACGGACAAGGAGGGGGAGAGCGGCACACAGGCCCGCCTGCTGCGGCTTTAAAATTGCTGTGAAACGCCCAGAACTGAGATATTAAAAGTATGATTTATGAAGAATGCCCCAGCGGTTTTGCAAGATACAGGGATGGATGGCAGCAGGTTCACAAGCTGCATGGATAGGTATGAAGGGGATGTGGGGTTGGCTTCTGGGTTTAGGGTCACTTTAAATATGTCTAAGAGAGTAATACAAATTAAATTTTTATTGCTGCCCTTGGAAGTAATTTAAAGTGGCCCTCTCAGTGCAATGTATTTATAAGCATTGGCATCGTGTGCACATGTCCTATAGTAATTACAACGTGAGAAAATAAGGTACAATTTATAAGAAATGTTGGAGGTTGTAGTTTCCCGCACAATTACAAGCACTACAATCTTGCCCTTACAAAGCATAGGTGACCCACGTCTCACTGGCCAAAGCAGCCTATTGGTGCTCAGCAGTCCAGGAGGCTTATTATTATAAAGAACACTCTGACTTAGAATCTTCTTCACCCCGGGAAGAGGAAGGGAAACGTGAGCAGTCTGATTGGCTGCTTATGTGTGACCTCATATTGCCTCAAGTGGGATATGATAGGCAGGATCTGGAATATGTGATGCCATTGTGATTCGTAGACGACACAGCTGATAGGTCAGTGTTATTATAGAGCCAATCTGGGAGGTACTATGTACGCTATTATATGATCATGGTCGCTCAGTAGTAATATATTAGTCAACATCCTACAGCTAATAAATGCTTTATTTGTTCTCTTCACAACCAGTATAATGACTATTACGGCTCTTATAGGAGTTGTCACCTGGTATTCCCAAAGTCCTGAATGGCCGATCAGCCTCGTTACGAGGTTTGTGGGTGTATTACTGCACAACAAAGACAGATTACAATGGGTGACAAATTGTATGAGGGCTGTAAAAACTAGATTAGGTCAGTAAGGGCAGGTCTACAGCGAGCCCATCTGCCAATCTAATAAAGGGGAAAGTGGCATTCCCACTGTGATGAGACATGATGGGTACTAGTCCGCAGACTGCTGCTCCAGCAATAATCTAAGCTGCACCAATTAGTACCATGGTGTTTATAGGCCATAACAAGAAGAGGTCAATGCCTGATCATGGGAATCAATTAACTAAATTGATTTTACCTGCAAAAGTCAGACCGTCAGGGAATAAAAACTCTTGGAATTATTGCCAACATTAGAAAACCACATTCTCTTGTTTTTCAATGAGAACCCTCAGGCTGTAAGTTGCTTATTTTGACCAAAATATCAACTAATACTTAAAGTGGACCTGTCATGTCATTTTTTGTTTTTTTAACCACCCCAATGTTATTTAGATCATGCACGGTGCATCACTAACCCGGTTAAAAAAAAATCATTCATTATCGTAAAAAAACTCTTTAGATGATTATAAGATAGAATTAGGTACCTGCATAGACAGTCAACGGGGTGGGGGTGGGGGGATATTTCATGTCAATCCACATTCAGTCATGCAGTTTTTTAGACGTAATCACCCCCCTGCATTGCAATATATTAACATGACTTAAGGAGCTCCAGAAATTCTCTAATGCTGTAGAAGGAGCTATGGTGATGCCATGACCATGTGACTGTAATGGGCAGAGCTAAGCCTACATATCTTTAAAGGGAACCGGTCACCTAGTTTAGCCTTCCAAACCTCTGACTATCTGTCCCTGCAGCTTCCTACTACATTACTAACCATCTTTTTCTGATCTAATAGTGAATTATAAATGTGGAGAGAAGCCATTTATAAACTTGCATGTCCACGGCCATGTGGGCGTTCCTATGTGGCTGGCCGTCTGGTGGGCAATCTCCCTGGGTCCATTCCCCCCCCCCCCCACACACCCTGCTGTTTCAATTACACCCTGGTGGGCATGATCATTCATTCCGAGGCACACCTGATTTAAAATTCCCGCCTCCTTCTGGTGATGACGCACTGCTGGCCAGCATCATTTCCGGTCCTGCGCAGTGTGGTGGGTGTATTGTGTGCACAGGACGACTTCGGAATGCACAGTGCGCAAGCTCCGGAGCCAGCCTGTACATCCAATACGCCCACCACACTGCACAGGACCGGATATGATGCCGGGCCAGAGGTGTCTTACCCGGAAGGAGGCGGGAATTTTAAAACAGGGTGCACTCCTGAATGAATGATCACGCCCACTGGGGCGTGATTAAAGCTGCGAGGCATGGGGGAAGCAGAACTTAAGAGACTACCCACACAACAGCCAGTCATTTAGGAACAACCACCGGACGGTGGACATGTAAATTTATAACTCACTTTATTGAACTTTTAAAATGCATATTTAGATCACAAAGAGATGGTTAGTAATGTAGTAGGAAGCTGCAGGGAAAGATAGTGATAGGTTAGGGGAGCTAAACTAGGTGACAGGTTCCCTTTAAAGTCAGGCCTATATAGCTCTGTCCATTATGGTCACATAGTTGTGACATCACCACAGCTCCTGCAGTGATGTCTGTCAATTACAATTCAGGGAGCATGACGAAATAAAAAAAAATATCATGAATAAATATAAGTGACATTAAGCAAAAACACCTCCCCAATGACTAAAGCCAGGCATGTGTGTGCAGTCACCTCCCCGATGACTGAAGCCAGGCATGTGTGTGCAGTCACCTCCCCCATGACTGAAGCCAGGTATGTGTGTGCAGTCACCTCCCCATGACTGAAGCCAGGTATGTGTGTGCAGTCACCTCCCCCATGACTGAAGCCAGGTATGTGTGTGCAGTCACCTCCCCAATGACTGAAGCCAGGCATGTGTGTGCAGTCACCTCCCCCATGACTGAAGCCAGGTATGTGTGTGCAGTCACCTCCACCATGACTGAAGCCAGGTATGTGTGTGCAGTTACCTCCCCATGACTGAAGCCAGGCATGTGTGTGCAGTCACCTCAGTATATGAAGTCTTTTTTTTTTTTTTTTTTTTTTAAATACGTGGAATTTTGTTTTTAGAAAACCATGTCAGTGATGCACGCTTAATCATTTAAAAACACACTGAGTGCTTTAATAACAAAAAACGACATGCCAGTTCTCTTTAATTTAATTCCGTTTGTTACTTACATAGCACTGAATAGTTCTCCTATCTAATAGTATGGGCGTCACACCCTATGGGCTGTAAACTGGGGTGGTGCACTACATGTATAAGTGTGACTGACACCTTATACTATACTTGTACATTTATAATACTAAGCATCCTCCCCTCCTTCATGGATAAGTGAGTGGTTGTTGAGCATTTTGCAACGGTGCTACCTCTGCTTTTTATCATTGGGGCCTGTATATTAGTACTGTGGCTAGGTATTGGTAAGTTCACACTATTTTCTGTGATGGTTTATGTAACTGATGCTCTTTTCAGTGAATTGCTTTTAATATTTGGTTAGTACGGGCTAGTTCTGTAAGGCTGCTTTCACATTATGATTTTCGGTCATCTGATTGTATCCATTTCAAAACGGATACAATCGGATCCCATGTTCCCCTATGGGAAACGGATCGTGATGTGCCACTATTGGCATCTGATTTTGGCACCATCCGATCCGATTTAATTACGGGCACAAAATCGCAGCCTGCTACGATTCTGTGTCCGTGACTCGAATCGGACAGCATCGGATCACTGCTGATCCGAGTGCCCACAACATGGGAGCCTATGGACATCGGATCAGAGTTCACCTCGGATCCGATGTCTGCTCCGTATTCTCTGCCTCTCCTGCTGCTGCCTCCTCCATCTTGTTCCCTCTGCTATTCTATTCTGTCCCCCGCTATTCTATGCTGTCCCCCCGCTATTCTATTCTGTCCCCCGCTATTCTATTCTGTTCCCCCGCTATTCTATTCTGTTCCCCCGCTATTCTATTCTGTTCCCCGCTATTCTATTCTGTCCCCCGCTATTCTATTCTGTTCCCCGCTATTCTATTCTGTTCCCCTGCTATTCTATCCTCATTAATCCCTATCCTGTCCCCTCTTGTCTTCCGTGTGTGTAAAAAAAAAAAAAAAGAAAAAAAAACTCCTCCCGGAGTATACATCACCTGTCACCCGGCTCCCACAATGCAACACCATCAGGACTGAGGAGCCTGTGATGATGTAAGAGACCCGGTCAGCTGACAGGTCATGTGACCGGCTCTGTGACATCATCACAGGTCCTTCAGTCCTGATAGTGCTGCAGCGTGGGAGTCGGTGACAGGTGATGTATACTCCGGGAGGAGTTTTTTTTTTCTTTTTTTTACACACACGGAAGACAAGAGGGGACAGGATAGGGATTAGATTAGGATAGAGGAGCGGGGGACAGCATAGAATAGCAGAGGGAACAAGATGGAGGAAGCAGCAGCAGAGAAAGACAGGGGACCGCAGGATCCACACGGATCCTGCATAGAATCGGATCGGATGGCTATTTGCCATCCGATTGCAGGGATCCATGTGGATCCATGCCTGTCCGTGGGATCCTCATTCAAAGTCGGATCCCACGGACCGGCACAAAATCGTAATGTGAAAGCAGCCTAAGTGCCCTTCTGCTTTGTGCAGATGACAATCTAAAATAGGTGTAAAAAAGGATTAGCAATGTGATAAGAGGTCATGGCTGCCGGTCCGCAGACTGCTGCTTCATCAATAGCATGATCTGCACCAATTAATAAATGTAACATGGTCCTTAAAGGCATTAACAAGTGGAGGTCAATGTCTGACCCTGGGAATCAATTAATTAGCTAAACTGAATTAACTAAATTAACTATACCTGCAAACGTCTGACTGTCATTAGCGATGAGGAAGAAAACCTCATGACATTAATGTCCTGATTAGATGTTCTCTTGTTTATCACTCAAGCTTGGACCTTTCTGTTGCAGTCTGGTCACCAGGGTCATAGAGAACAGATGGAAATTATTAACAACTAGCTGTGAGCCCGATGCAAATGCATCGGGTGTCTAGAATATTTTTAATTTTTTTTGTAGATTTGAAAATAATAATCCAATTATTCCAATGACATCTTTACACCAACCTGCAAGTGTAGCGACTCGCAATGGCCTCGCGGCCATTGCTCGCGCTACACAGAGAGTCGCAATAGATCCCCATTGAAAGTATAGGGGGAGTTGCGACAACTGAGGTAGCGACTCGCAATGGCCTCGCGGCCATTGCTCGCACTACCATTGAAAGTATAGGGGGAGTTGAGTCAACTGAGGTAGCGACTCGCAATGGCCTCGCGGCCATTGCTCGCACTACCTCAGCGGGAAATCGCTAGCTTTGTGGCCGAGCCTCTGGTTCTATTTTCGGCCAGCGGCTCGCAATGGCCGCTACGCGGCCAATGCTTCGCCGTGATGACGTCACAATAGTGACATAGCCACGGCGATTTCGGGGGCCGACACGATTTTGCCTACGGCAATTATATAGTAGATAATAATACTAACCACCTTATTGTGGTCGCACACTGCAAACGACAATAAGAAGGTTTATTATTGTTAATAATAAACATAATAATAATAATAATTATAATAATAATAATAATAATTAGTTTTATAGAATAAAGAAAGTTATGATTACTGCTTGGTCCTTGGATTAACTCCTTGTGAACTGGAACAGCGCGATCCTGAAAGCCGGACTTCTCTCCTTTCCATATATGCAATAATAATAAAGGACAGCTGACGGAGCAACAAATAACAATAACTATGGAAAGCAGCTGAAGAATTCATCCGCTATAGCAGAATAGTTGTCACCTAGTGCAATGCAAACAATGGCAAATTCAGGACCGCTGACGATTGTCCCTGCGATCTTTGTTTACAGACTGACAGATGACCACTGCAGTCAGTCTCTACCAACTCTCCAGTCAAACAAAAACTGGAAGGACCACGGAAGCATTAGTCCTCGGATCAATGAGTGATTGGTGGGCTTCTTTTTTTCTAGGTCTCGTTCTGGCAGCCTTTTTTTGTATGTATAAAAAAAAAAAATCAATGAAAGTTTTATTTAAAGTGTTTGGTTAGTATGTCAGTTCTTACTATTAGTGGTTTTAACAGTTTTTAGCATATGCAAAATAAAAAAATAATCTGATGGATGCATTAAAGAGGTTGTCCAGGCTTATTGTTAAACTTATAGTGACTGCAGATTTATGAACCCTCACATTGCACACGCTATCAGGATTATATGGCGTTGGGAGAGGACGAGCAAGTGCAGACTAGACATGTGCAGCCTCGTTCAGTACAAGAAAGTTGTGCGAAGCATGACACATCTAATCTGAATGAGGCCGGAATGAGCAAAGCTGGACACATTTAGTCGGAATGTGGCCAGAATGAGCAAGGCCAGACAAATCTATTCAAAATGTGGCCAGAATGAGTGAGGCTGGACACATCTAGTCGGAATGTGGCCAGAATGAGCAAGGCCAGACAAATCTATTCAAAATGTGGCTAGAATGAGTGAGGCTGGACACATCTAGTCGGAATGTGGCCAGAATGAGCAAGGCCAGACAAATCTATTCAGAATGTGGCCAGAATGAGTGAGGCTGGACACATCTAGTCGGAATGTGGCCAGAATGAGCAAGGCCAGACAAATCTATTCAAAATGTGGCTAGAATGAGTGAGGCTGGACACATCTAGTCGGAATGTGGATGGAACGAGTGAGGCTGGACACATCTAGCAGGGATGTGGCAGGAATGGGCGAAGCTGGACACAGCTAGTCAGAATGTGAAGTTAATGAGTGAGGTTGGACACATCTACTTGAAATGTGGCTAGAATGAGTGAGGCCTGACACTTCTAGTTGGAATGTGGCCGAATAGGCAAGGCCAGACACATCTAGTCGAAATGTGGCCAGAATGAGCAAGCCCAGACACATCTAGTAACAATGTGGCCCGAAAGAGCAAGACCAGACACATCTAGTCAGAATGTGGCCGGAATAGGCAAAGCTGGAAACATCTAGTCGAAATGTGGCCAGAATGAATGAGGGCGGACACGTATAGTAGAAATGTGGCCAGAATGAGTGGAGGCCAGACAGGTCTACTCAGAATGTGGCCGGTATGAGCAAGGTCAGACACATCTAGTCGTAATGTGGTTGAAGTATGCATATCACATGCCTACTATGATTGCCGGCTTCTGGCACTGGCAAATGCTGAAAGCACAGACTATGTGAGCTGTGAGTATTCAGAAGGTCAGAGATACATAGAGTAATTGCAGACTTGAATCCCAAGCCTGGACAGTCCCTTAAAGTTTCAGCTAACTCTACCATCAGTGTGCTGTCGTTCCATAGACTTCCATTGGCTAATTTGATACATTATTTGGGTCAACACCGCACAGGTCTACATTTTTTGTTGTTTTATTTGTGTAAACTTGGGTTATATATGAAAAAAAATCATGGACATGTGAACAGCCCTATAGACTATAATGGGGACGCTGATATAATAAAAGAGGTTTTCTCCTTGTGGAGAGATGTCATGCCAAGTCAGGCACGCCAGTATAAGGAGACTTAAACACCTGCAATACTCCTCTGGGAAATGAAATATGCAAATTGCCTCTTCAGAGATGACAAGTGCTTCAACTCTAGTGCCACCTGTTGGAAGTAGCAATCATAAAAGGCAATATTGACCCTTTAATGAGCCTTGCCATATGACTTAGGATAATAACCAATCAGAATCTCAATTTGCAGACAGAGTATTTTGGGGTATTGCCCCTCGTCAGTGTAAAGTAAGGAGAAAGGAAAAAGCCTAACCCTTAAGATACCCGTCTAACCTCTCACCTTGCAAATCTGATCTCATACTTTGCACTGATGAGGGAGATATTCGGAAACACCGTTGTCTGCAAAATAGAGTCACAAAAGCCAACAGATTCTCTCCAACACAAGAAGGTGACGCGAGGATCTGTACATTTTAATTATTTTTTGCTTTCTATCCATCCTTCCACAAGTTCTGCATTGCAGCAAATAGTTGCAATATTTCATTTCAAGAAGCAAGTGACATCACCCAGAAGCTCCTCCGGGGTCACCCAGCAATTCCAACAACCATAATTTGAGATTAACAAGCAGGTGACAGAATTGTCTTTCCAGCATTCTGTGCTCTTACTTTTACATTCCAGGACATTATGGACACCGTGGTCCAGCCGGTGAAGTTGGCTACAATCTTGCTAAGAGACATCTTGTCCCGTGAATATGCTGTGCTTCTCAAATGCTTATATCTTAGCTTTCAGAGTTTCAAGGAAATTGAGCAGTTAATTAGAAAGTAGCATAAAATATTAGTGCCGCACCAGTGCCAGGCTCCGAAACTGCTGAACTTGGCACCGAGAACCAATGCATGGAAAGACGTGGAAGAAATCATAGCCTTAAAAAGAGCAATGGATGCAAGTTTGGATTCTATTTGACTAAAAAAAAGTAAGATTTTTTACGTTCAGTATTGTTCGTCCAAATCAGAAGAAAACCTTCAAGTTGATTCAATAGACTTCCTGACCAATCGCCAAAATTCAATTTAGAGAAAAATGAGGTGTTTGTGGACTACATCTTCCAGACATCCTCCAATCATCCAATGTGCCTTACCAGATCACTGTCCTGTCAACTGCATGGTAACAGGCCAGCAAAAATTGAGAAATCACTGTTGATGGAAAGATCAGAGATCTATAAACACTAGGCACTACCATACTCAGGTGCTCGATACTCATAACGAGCAGTTGGACTATTGGATGGGCTCGCCCCGTTGAACAGAAAAATCACTGTTGATAGAAAGTTTGGGGATGTATAAACACTAGTGATGAGTGAGTACTACTATGCTCGGGTGCCCAATACTTATAACGAGCAGTTGGACGCTTGCATGGACTTAACTCGAGGACCGAGTACAAAGGAGTCAATGGGAAACTCTAGTCATTTTGCCAGGAACTCTTCCAGAAAAATGCTTGAGTTTGCCATTGACTTCCATTATACTCGTAGATCGAGTTGCACCAATTTGAGAGTCCAACTGGTGGTTATGAGTACCAGGCACCCGACCATGTTAGTATTCACTCATCACTAGTGTGTCACGCTTGGGAGGTGACGGAATCAGGTAACTTGATGGGGTGATGGGCAAAGGGGGTCAGGAGAGCCTAATCTGACCCTGATGCTGGGGTCCCTGGCTTTCCCTGATTTCGAAGGTACCTCTGATGGTGAGGAGTTCCGAGCCACCACCCTGTACCCTAAACTCCTGATTAGCCCGAGGCTGAGGGCCCCTACCTCCACCCACGGTCAGGGATCACAGCTTCTCCCACGGCAATAGAACTCCAGGATAGGCTTCAGCACAACAGCAAGACTTCTTCTCAGCTCAATGACCAAGAACCAACTAACTCTATAAACGGCATCTGACAGAGGAGAGGGAAAGCTATTTAAAGCCAGGGGAGGGATTCCAGGTGAGTCACACTTCAACCACTCAAGCAGCAGCTGAACATAATAGTGAATGCAGCTCTGGAGCGCAACACAGAAGTCAGGCCCTTCACACCAATTCATCATGCAGCCTTTAAAAGGAAAACAACACATCCAGCAGCATCCCGTGATGCCAGCGCAAACTAAGCGCGTGACATAATGTTTACGAATCCCAGATCTTTCCAACAACAGCGATTTCTCAATTCGAGTCAAGCCAGTCCGAGAGTCCAATTGCTCATTTGGAGAATCATGATTACTACAATGGAAACACCCACATTTCCTAGAGTTATTAGCCCGTCATAGCTACACATGTAATAACATCACTCATTCATCTATTCCCAGACATTTAATAGTAACAGCACAGCTACTACCACCATTACGGCAGGGAAGCTGGCACAGGACCAGAGGTGCCCAGGGATGACAACTCAGGACATCTGGAGAGGCTATTATTAAACGGTTATTTCGAGATGCAGGGCTGCTGAGCTTTACAAGTGCGATTAAGAAAATACATGGCAGCACTTGAAAATAAAACTCAGATCCTGCATTCGCGACCCTGCCAATGCCGAGGATGGAAATAGTGACCAAGGAAAGGTATTGTGTGGAAGCAGTTATACTCGGTATACTAAAGACAGGCAAGTTTCTAAGATTCAGAGAGATAAAACATCGACTCCAGATAGGTAATAGTCACCTCCACCGAGTCAGAGGACTAGGAAAAAATCTCTATACGAGGCAATTATTAAATCTGTAAATGAAAAAAAACAATCTCAGAGTAGATATTAATATCACACCTAAGTGAAGGTCTACAACTTACAACTTTTTTCTACTTCATCTGAAAGCAACATCATGTAGGCAAAGAGACTCTGAATCCAACGATGTGTCACATAGATTACTGGCTGCAACGGCTCCAACATGATCAAAGCATTTATGGCCCCGTTACATGGCACGACATACTCAACGACTTTACTGATACGTCACGGGTTTGGAGGCGTACCAGCGACGTTGTTGCGACCTCGTTGCGTGTGACTCTGGCAAGTTGCTACGATAAATCGTTGGATTGGAGTTGACAGGTTTACCAACATGTTGTAAAACCTGACGATCTCACCTCCACCAACCTGCTGCATCGTTCTGTGTGACACAGCGATAACGATGTCGTGGATGACTTCGACCATTCACAGCAATGATCAGGGATCGTTCGCGGGGTTGGCGAATCGATTACCTGCTCAGATCGTTTGCCGACATCGTTTCAACGTCATGCCGTCTGACTGTACCTTTAGATTTAGCCATGTGGCACGGATCGCTGGAAAGGAGAGAATAGAGGTTTTTTTATTTTTAACCCCTGCTTTTACTTAATTTCACTTCTGCAATGTATGTATATAAATTGCGGAAGTGAAAGTGCATCGCCCAGCTCTTCTGTGTCCCGACCCATGATAATCAGGGACCCGGAAACAGAATAGGTCACCCCCTGTGGTGTCCTTTCCTGTATGTGGGGTCCTGCACAAAGTAGGATCCCACGGACAGGAAAAATAACGCTATGTGAAACCAGCTTAGTCAGCTTAATAGTTAAAACTTGCTGACAAATTCCGAATAATAATAATAATAATAATAATAATAATAAAAAATAATACATTATTATTATTATTATTATTATTATATATTTGGCTCTTTTGGGGGGCTTTTTCTCCAGTCTTCCAGCAGACATTACATTAAAATTTTGTAGAAAAAAAAATCAAAAAGCTGTAATTTTGGTAATTCATTTGTTTTCTTTCTCATTTTGGCATTTACCTTATGAAATAGGGGGCAATCTGAACATATATGTATAATATTTTTCACACCACTTTACCGGCATGTTACATACTGTTATATCATATGCCAGTTCAGACTTTGATGCGGGCTCAGTTATTGAGCCCATATCTTTGCTGGCAGATGATGGCTGTGGCAGTCAGCCATCATCTGCTTTTAACAAGGAGCCTTGTCAGCACAATTTTTGCAATGTGAAATAAAGACCTGGCTGTAACGGCAATTTAATACTGAATAAATGTATACATTTGGTCCACAATTTCATTTTGAGGTTTAATCACCATTTGATGTTTCTACTAATTAGATTTTGATGCACAGTGCATGGAATTTCTCCTCCCTGTCTGTGATTCCCCATCCCCTCTACCTGCCTCCAGCCTTTGAATAAACAGCTTTGTTTGAAATCTCAGCAGTGATCTGTCACTAAAAGACCGGAGGCAAGCGGAGGAATCACAGACAGGGAGGAGAAGACCTAATTGGTAGAAGTCTTCAAATGCTGATTACAGAAAAACCACAAAGGAGATTTCTATAACAAATGTATCAATGTAAATCAGTATTACAGCACCATTACAGCCATGTCTTTACATTACAAAACTGTGCTAACAAATTCTCTTTAAATGTTGCTGTCAATTCCATGCACCTATCTGCATCCCCGTGAGATGATTGCAGTGTTTTCTATATGATGTCTATGCATCTTCAGTGTTTCCAATGTGATGTATATACACCAGTTCAAGTGTCTCTCTTGTGATGTATATACAAAAGGCTCAGTTTATCCTAGGTAATGTATATACTGCAGTATGAGTGTATCCTATGTGATGTATATGTCATAGTCCCAGTGTCTCTTATATGTGATGAATATGCAGCACTCTCAGTGTATCCTTTGTGATGTATGCAGCAATCTCACTGTATCCAATGTGATGAATATACTGCAGTCTCAGTGTATCCTATGTGATGTATTCTGCTGTCTCAGTATCTACTATGTGATGTATGCAGCAGTGTCAGGGTATCATGTGTGATTTATATTCTACGTGATAGTTATACAGCAGCCTTGGTATCTCCTAGGTGATGTAAATACAGGAGTCTCAGTGTCTCCTATGTGATGTATACAGCAGTCTCAGTGTCTCATGTCTACTGTATACAGCAGACTTCCCACTGTTTGAGGTCTATAAATGTAATGTGAGCAATGATGAATTTCCTGCTGTGGGGAGATATGTGTTGTAATATTCATCTATATTTGGAAGAACTTATTGCCGCAATCAGTTTTTCACAAAACGTATTGCAGTTATTAACTTATTGAGCCGAATTAATTCCAGATTGCTGCAAATTGAAAAAGGAGTTGTGGGTAGCAACATCATCATTAGGACCTAACGCCACAGCCTCACCAAAGAGAAGAAGCTCCAGTTGATAATTCGGTATGGTCACTGGATGACGGTATAAATATCCAAGTGCCCCTTGGCAGAAGAAGGCCCCCCAACCTGCACGGTGAGAATTAGCTTGGTTGGCCGCCGGCTTTTAAACACCTTCTAATATAACCGTTTGTTTTTGTGGTTGCAAAGGACGGACAAGATAAAAACAGAACGTGGGAACCTTATAACAGATGAGAACAGGATATTCACTAGATGAAATGGAACAGACACATGGACCCATTAGAAAAACAGATGTGTGGACAGGACTATTAAACCCTATGGGTCCGCTTACTCAGTACTTTAAAAATTGACAGCACAGAGGTAAAAAAACCTGATGTACAAATAGAAATTAAAATAGTTTTTTACCAGAGTCCCTTTGTAGAAAAGCCGATGTGCTCCAGGTGTGGAAGGACTACAAGGAGTCTTCAGACATCAGGACTCTGATCTAGGGAAAAACATACATGTAAAATTAAAGTCAAAGGACAGCAACAGAATCAATGAGGAAGACGAGCAGAAAAACACGTCAGGATAGAAATGCAATCTCTGTCTTGTACCCGGTCACACAAGTCGAATTACACAAATATCAAATCATGAGACTCAATTTCACGTTACTCTCGCAATCAGCATCTTACATCAAGGCTCATCACTTTACCCAATCCTCAGAAGAAAGTAGGACGTTATCAAGAGTACGAGCGCGAGGATAAGAGCGTATGACATCTCATCATTTTCCCATCAACAAAAACTGACTATTTCTATTCTTATGGTTGTTATAAGGTCCTTTTTTGCCATCTGTACGAGATCATTTTTCTACATCCATAATAAAACAGAAGTCCTAATATGGTTTACTACCGGATATAATCTTTGCCATGGATTGGTTATACTCAGATAATGTCTGTTTGTACGCAGGTAGCATTCACATCAACTTCACCTACTGTGGCAGTCAGTGATTGGTTTCCATTGATGAAGAATGGCCCCACTATCTCTGTACCCCATATACCACACCATACCATCAATGTTTGTTTGCAACAGTCTTGGAGGGATCTATCCCTGTGGGTTAGTGTCAGACAATAGTGGTGGTTTTGTTTGTTAACTTCACCATTCACATAAAAGTTTCCTCATCCCTCATCTGAAGGTAATTGTCTATGCTGTGAAGATACGAGATGTGCAGCATCTGAAACAACGGATACTGGAAGCCTGTGCAGCATTTCTTCTGCGGTGTTGCTATCAGTGTGTCAAGAGTGGGAGAAGAGGGTTGCTTTGACAATCCAACACAATGGGCAGCATGTGAACACATTTTATAAGTGGTCATAAAGTTGTAAATAACTCATGAAAGAATAAAGTTACATGAAAACCAAGCACAGCATTGTTCTTTTTATTAAATTCTCAATAGTTTGATGTGTCACATGACCCTCTTTCCATTGAAAAAAAAATAAAGTTGGATCCAAAATGACCGACTTCAAAATGGCCGCCATGGTCACCACCCATCTAGAAACTTTTCCCCCTCCCATACACTAATGTGCCACAAACAGGAAAGTTGATATCACCAACCATTCCATTTTACTTAGGTGCATCCATATAAATGGCCCACCCTGTATTACATATATAATATTATATTTATATAAATATAATATATAAATGATTATATATATAATATATATATATAATATAAGCGCATCTACCCAGCAATAATATCGCTGGGGATCAGAAGTCGACGCAGACTCTCAATTCCAACTGACCCGACTCCAGCCCGGGAATAACAGCATTAACACAATCTAATTGCACTATTTCAATCTTCCTCTCGATTCACTATAAAGACTAGGTCTCATTGCTGTGGCTATTTTTGGTCTGACCATACATCGGATCGGTATACAGGAAGGCTGGAAATACAAACAAGCTCAATAGGGTCTTGTTCGTGAAAATGAGTTGATAGTTAAAAGTGCAAATTGTGCTCACCTTGAAGGGTTATGTAAGCACAACTGCTATACAAGCATCAAACCACTGGCCACAGATCATGCAGTGTAAGGCTATGTTCACACAGGTAAGGTTTAGCCTTGGTTTTATACTAATCCAATCCTGCGATTTTGGTTAACAGCAAAACCTATGTGACGTCAGGAAAAGCTATGCGTACACAATGGTTTTTGCTTCTGCAGAAAGTGGGAACACCACATGTTTGGCTGCATTTTTGAAAGAATGAGCATGACCATTCTTTTCTGGGCTTTTGCTATAATTTGGCCTGCTTTCACATCAGCGGTTTTTAAAATTTGCGGCAGATCCACATACCAGCTGCACTTGTAGCACACTTGCGGAAAGCCGCAGTCATTCTCTATGGGGCTTGCGGTCAGGTGCCACAAGTGTGGTTTATTCGGATGCAACATGTGAAAAAAAAAAAAAAAATCACTGCTAGCTTCAGTTTTTGACCTGCCGGATTTGCCAGATCGTGGCAAAAACTGCATTAGCCGTAAGTCCCATAGAGAATGAATAGGCGCTTGCCGCATTCTTGCCGCAAGTTGTCCGTTACGCGGCATATGGGGTAAATGTGCGGATCTGCCGCTACTCAGAGAAAATGCCGATGTGAATGCAGCTTTTCTAACCCAAATCTGCAGCAAACAAAAACGCGGTAAAACGTACCATAAAACATAGCAAACCTCCTGCCAGAAGAAAAGAGCAATCCCTAGGAAGTGCTGCAGATCTGTTCACACCAAAACCCAACGTGTGTGGACATAGCCTAAAACAATGAATACCAGGAAGTCCACCCTGCTGATAATCCAAACAGTATCCCACCACACAAGGAAGGGATGGAGGACACCTGGTTTAATTTTGGTCAACGTGTTCTGAAACTCTCCGATTTCGTCGTCAAAAAGATGTCATGATGAAGATACCAGAGGATTTCGAAGCACGTCCTTGTCTTGTGGGATGTGTACTTTCCTTCTCAATATTCATTAAAATCATCGGATTAATGTTATTCTGTGGGGACGAGCAGCGGTCCAAGTTTTTCCATGGACCAAGACGCAACAAAATCACAGCATGTCCAAGTTGGATCCCATCAATGGATCGCTCTTGGACATGCAGGTTAATGGCCCAGTGGAAAATATCGGACCGCACTTCGATGACAACTCAGTCCTGGCCGCTTTTCTTGGACTATATAATAAATGTAGAACCTGGCTCACCTATTGTGTGGTGCTCAAAAACAATGTTCAATATATAACAAATAGTGGCACACACTCAAATTGAATAAAGGAGAAATTTATTCTAGCAGAATTAGTTTATTTTCTTGCTTTTTTGAAATAACGAAACAAAAGGTTCCCAACGTTTCGACCTCAGAGTCTTCTTCAGGGAAAAGTAAATGTGGTTCTACAAATTGTGAAACAACAAAAAGCAAATCAGAAACATAGGAAATGTCACAGAGGTGTGCAAAGTTACACAAAGTAGATATATTTTTAACAGAACAATAGCAGCATACCTAGGATAGAATACTCCTGGGGTCTATAGGTACTTAGAACAATGAAAATGTAAAGCCCACAGTTGTTCCTTAGAGCTTGTGTTATGTGGATCTATGGCTGTCCGTGGGATCCTCCTTCAAACTCGGATCCCACGGACAGGCACTAAATCGTGATGTGAAAGCACCCTTACAAGAATGCGGTCTCTTAAGGCCCCATCACACCATGCGACACCGCCGGAGATGTTGGCAGCGACGGGCGGGAGCGCGCACGCTTTTGCCGCCCTGCCAGCGTTGCCGCCCCACGTTTACACGGGGAGCCACCTTCGGCGATGCGCTGGCGAGCTGACAGGCGGCATCGCCGTCGGGGTGTCTCAAAACCCCAGCGGCGATGCAGTACACTGGGAGCCTATGGCTCCCATCGCCTGTCAGCTCGCCGGCGGCCGTTTACATGGGGCGATGTGTACATATCGCCCCAGATCGGCCGCCTGGTTTCAGAGCACTGCTCTGAAACCAGGCGACCAGTAAACGGCGTCACCATCGCCCAATTACATTAGGCGATGCAGGGGCGATGTTGGTGCCGATAGGGCACGCCCCTGCATCGTCTAATAAGTCGGCGGTACCATCGCCTCGTGTGACGGTACCCTTATAAACACCAAACTAGGTAAAACTTAGAGGAATATCTTAATAGCTTTATTACATAAAATACTACATCACATCACATTCGCAGCGTAAATGTGATAATCGTACATAAGAAAAAAATTAATATATAATATATATATATATATATATATATATATATATATATATATATATATATATATATATATATATATATATACACACACACACACACACACACACACACTGTTATAGTGGTGTTAATTTGGATAAATTGTATATTGTGGGCGTTATGCAACCCCTTATACTTGATAGGTGTACCAATCAATTTGAGTGTGTGCCAACTATTTGATACAGATTTTCATGGACTGACACAATGGAGAAGATGGAGAAATTCCTATTCTCCATCTTCGCCTTATCCAAGAGAATCGGACCATATTGATTAAACTGTGATCAGTGTGATTTGAATAATTTGCCCAATTCTTTCAGATGAGAGAATATATTGCTTTCTGACCGTAGCCTACAGGTACATTCACACTGTGATGTTACATTGTGGATTTTGGCCATAATTGCAGCAAATCCAAAATATTGAGGCCTTATTGTGATTACACTATTTTAGTCTTGGAAACAACTGGCCTGTGTGAATATACCCTTAATGCATTCATTACTTGACAGTTCTTTTGTAATAGCTGATTCAATCTGAAATAAGACAGATGAAGGATTTCTGCTTCTGTAGACAATCTAGATCAGATGGCGTTACCGTATATGTATTTAGGAGCACAAAGGCATATGTGATTAAACATTGGATACTTACAGAAGCTCAATATCAAAGGCAGGGGGCAAAGATTTCAAGATGACCCTGTGATGAATGACCATTAAAAAATAATTCATTTCATGACTACATGTTACGGAGGTGAATTCCGTCTTCCTCTGGGATCATTGAGTCCACCACAATAACGCGTAGTGATGAAATCACCCGGTGATGAACGACCATTAAAGAAGAGTTGATCTTGAAATTTCTAATTCATCTTTTCCCCGTGAGGGTAAGTGGTCAATGCATGAAATCGCTTGCAATTGACTAGCAGGACCAGGGCTCGAGGACCTTACATGATGTCACCGCCCGCATAGGCCCTGGCTCCGGCACGGAGAGGACTGGGCCCTGGCTCAGGCACGGAGAGGACGGGCCTGGCTCAGGCATGGAGAGGACGGGGCCCTGGCTCAGGCACGGAGAGGACGGGGCCCCCTAGCTCAGGCACGGAGAGGACGGGGCCCCCTAGCTCAGGCACGGAGAGGACGGGGCCCCCTAGCTCAGGCACGGAGAGGACGGGGCCCCCTAGCTCAGGCACGGAGAGGACGGGGCCCCCTAGCTCAGGCACGGAGAGGACAGGGCCCCCTAGCTCAGGCACGGAGAGGACAGGGCCCCCTAGCTCAGGCACGGAGAGGACAGGGCCCCTAGCTCAGGCACGGAGAGGACGGGGCCCCCTAGCTCAGGCACGGAGAGGACGGGGCCCCCTAGCTCAGGCACGGAGAGGACGGGGCCCCCTGGCTCAGGCACGGAGAGGACGGGGCCCTGGTTTATTTATGAGGAAGCTGGAGCTATGTAGAATACATCACCCTGAGATCAAACACAGCCCAAAAAAATTATAACAAAAGTTTACTTTCAACTTTCAGTTGCAATAAAAAACATTTTGGACAATATTCCGGATGTATAGTGTATGTATGAGCCAGTGAAAGGCGTCAGGGGAATCACATCCAATTACACAGATCAGAAAAAGTGCAGCAAGCCATTATCTGCCCAAGACAAATCCTAGGTTCAGAATTACTGGTAATGCATCGTCCATAATGATGATCATGGCGTCTCCAGGCTGGAGGATCACCGGGCTGCGTCCACCGAGCACGGAGATCAGCCACAGTCACCCGCTGCCGCACAACATGTTGCTCAGCAACGGCCTGAGCGGTGCGCCGCCAACCTAGCTCACAGCAGAAATAGGGACATTATTATTAGTCTTTATTATAACGATCTCCATAATAAACAGATACCAGGGGACACTATGGAGGAATGAGAGGTTCCGCACACAATACATTATCTTTCCATCACGTCAAGTGCAAATAACAAAGATTCATTACATTTAGTCCTCACTTTATATAAACATAAAAAATACAATTGTAAAAAAAGAGATTGTGATGGAAGGACTATTAGCATACTAACAAAAAAATGGTGGGGGAACAAGAGGCGCAATAGTGCCCTATCAAAAGTGACACTGACAGTATGGGTAGTGTATATAGATTCCACTCACCTATTCCAGTTGTGTAACCCACAACTGGTTTGAAGGCATGAAAGTAATATCAGCTGCTGCAGGACCTCCACCGACCACTCGCACGTGGAAAACAGTCATAAAATTTTGAGAAGCAAGGTGTGTAACAGTCCGTTTGCTGCTGAGTCCACAGGAAACACAAGGAATGCAAGATATATCTTGTAGCAGTATTCTTCTTTATTTCCTACGCGTTTCGGTGCAGTTCCATGCACCTTCCTCAGGAAGTGCAGTACTTAGCACAACCTCGACTAAAGGATCAGAGCTGTGCCCAGACACTACATATGCAGTACTAAGCACAACCTTGACTAAAGCACCAGAGCACCTCGACTAAAGCACCTCGACTAAAGCACCAGAGCACCTCGACTAAAGCACCAGAGCACCTCGACTAAAGCACCAGAGCTCCTCGACGAAAGCACCAGAGCTCCTCGACGAAAGCACCAGAGCACCTCGACAAAAGCACCAGAGCACCGCGACTAAAGCACCAGAGCACCGCGACTAAAGCACCAGAGCACCGCGACTAAAGCACCAGAGCTCCTCGACTAAAGCACCAGGGCTCCTCGACTAAAGCACCAGGGCTCCTCGACTAAAGCACCAGGGCTCCTCGACTAAAGCACCAGGGCTCCTCGACTAAAGCACCAGAGCTCCTCGACTAAAGCACCAGGCTCCTCGACTAAAGCACCAGGGCTCCTCGACTAAAGCACCAGGGCTCCTCGACTAAAGCACCAGGGCTCCTCGACTAAAGCACCAGGGCTCCTCGACTAAAGCACCAGGGCTCCTCGACTAAAGCACCAGGGCTCCTCGACTAAAGCACCAGAGCTCCTCGACGAAAGCACCAGAGCACCTCGACAAAAGCACCAGAGCACCGCGACTAAAGCACCAGAGCACCGCGACTAAAGCACCAGAGCTCCTCGACTAAAGCACCAGAGCTCCTCGACTAAAGCACCAGGGCTCCTCGACTAAAGCACCAGGGCTCCTCGACTAAAGCACCAGGGCTCCTCGACTAAAGCACCAGAGCTCCTCGACTAAAGCACCAGGGCTCCTCGACTAAAGCACCAGGGCTCCTCGACTAAAGCACCAGGGCTCCTCGACTAAAGCACCAGGGCTCCTCGACTAAAGCACCAGGGCTCCTCGACTAAAGCACCAGGGCTCCTCGACTAAAGCACCAGGGCTCCTCGACTAAAGCACCAGGGCTCCTCGACTAAAGCACCAGGGCTCCTCGACTAAAGCACCAGGGCTCCTCGACTAAAGCACCAGGGCTCCTCGACTAAAGCACCAGGGCTCCTCGGCTAAAGCACCAGGGCTCCTCGGCTAAAGGATCAGAGCTCCTCGACTAAAGCACCAGGCTCCTCGACTAAAGCACCAGGGCTCCTCGACTAAAGCACCAGGGCTCCTCGACTAAAGCACCAGGGCTCCTCGACTAAAGCACCAGGGCTCCTCGACTAAAGCACCAGGGCTCCTCGACTAAAGCACCAGGGCTCCTCGACGAAAGCACCAGAGCACCTCGACTAAAGCACCAGAGCACCTCGACTAAAGCACCAGAGCACCGTGACTAAAGCACCAGAGCTCCTCGACTAAAGCACCAGAGCTCCTCGACTAAAGCACCAGAGCTCCTCGACTAAAGCACCAGAGCTCCTCGACTAAAGCACCAGGGCTCCTCGACTAAAGCACCAGGGCTCCTCGACTAAAGCACCAGGGCTCCTCGATTAAAGCACCAGAGCTCCTCGACTAAAGCACCAGAGCTCCTCGACTAAAGCACCAGGGCTCCTCGACTAAAGCACCAGGGCTCCTCAACTAAAGCACCAGGGCTCCTCGACTAAAGCACCAGGGCTCCTCGACTAAAGCACCAGAGCGCCTCGACTAAAGCACCAGAGCTCCTCGACTAAAGCACCAGGGCTCCTCGACTAAAGCACCAGGGCTCCTCAACTAAAGCACCAGGGCTCCTCGACTAAAGCACCAGGGCTCCTCGACTAAAGCACCAGGGCTCCTCGACTAAAGCACCAGGGCTCCTCGACTAAAGCACCAGGGCTCCTCGACTAAAGCACCAGGGCTCCTCGGCTAAAGCACCAGGGCTCCTCGGCTAAAGGATCAGAGCTCCTCGACTAAAGCACCAGGGCTCCTCGACTAAAGGACCAGGGCTCCTCGACTAAAGCACCAGGGCTCCTCGACTAAAGCACCAGGGCTCCTCGACTAAAGCACCAGGGCTCCTCGACTAAAGCACCAGGGCTCCTCGACTAAAGCACCAGGGCTCCTCGACTAAAGCACCAGGGCTCCTCGACTAAAGCACCAGGGCTCCTCGACTAAAGCACCAGGGCTCCTCGACTAAAGCACCAGGGCTCCTCGACTAAAGCACCAGGGCTCCTCGACTAAAGCACCAGGGCTCCTCGACTAAAGCACCAGGGCTCCTCGACTAAAGCACCAGGGCTCCTCGACTAAAGCACCAGGGCTCCTCGACTAAAGCACCAGGGCTCCTCGACTAAAGCACCAGGGCTCCTCGACTAAAGCACCAGGGCTCCTCGACTAAAGCACCAGGGCTCCTCGACTAAAGCACCAGGGCTCCTCGGCTAAAGGATCAGAGCTCCTCGACTAAAGGATCAGAGCTCCTCGACTAAAGGATCAGAGCTCCTCGACTAAAGGATCAGACAGACCTGTGTCCAGTAGATACTACAGATGCAGTACTAGGCACAGCCTCTACTAATACAGACCTGTGCCCGGTAAATAATAAAACTGCAGTACAAGAAATAACCTCTACTAAAGGATTAGACCTCCTCTACTAAAGGATCAAACCTGTGCCCAGATACTACTGATGCAGAACTAGCCACAGCCTCTACCAAGACAGACCTGTGCATAGTAACAGGGATGTGAGGTTCACTACAGCTCTCCAGCCAGGACCAGTTTTACACAAAATGTGGCCTTGGGCAAAAATGTCTACTACTCAGATAATGCCTTCTCATTTCCCATGTTTGTCCCCGTTAAAATAAAAAAAGCGCATACTCATCTCCATTCCAGCCATGTTGGCATATTTCACAGCCAAGGGGCTCACACAAGGTTGTGATGTCACGTGTGCCCTGCGACTACTCACCACCGGCTTCACTGTCCCCACCCAATGAAGGAGCATTTGCTTGTTGGTTGTGCGATTGCCGACAAATTTAACCCCTTAGTGACGGCCTGCCGTATATATACGGCGGCTGCCACTAGGGGAAGTTTGATGTGAGCTCCTCCACGGAGCTCACATCGAAGCTCCGACAGCTCAGCTGTTCTCAGCAGCTGAGATGGAGTAACAGCTCCGATCGGTCCCGCCGCCGATCGGCACTGTTTAACCCCTTAGATCCCGCAATCATTCTCTGAGAGCGGGATCTAAGAGAGCAGGAGCATGCAGCGTGCGCTTACCCGGCTCCAGAGGAGATCTCGCGATAGTATCGGGGGACCTCCAATACTGACGTGACAGGCCGGGGTCCTGGCTTGACCCCGGAGCCTGTCACGGAGCACTTCCGGGTTGTGGTTGGCAGGGACTGCCAGCCACAACAGGTCCGCGATTCTGACAGATGTAGATGAGCTGCAGCTCATCTGTATGTGTCAGAAGTGATCGGACTGTGCAGCTGCATGCCTCTCACAGGGGCTGTGTAAAAGTAAGAATCAATAAGCAAATAAAAGTTTTTACAAAATTGAAAAAAAAAAAAAAAAACCATAAAAGTTCAAATCACCCCGCTTTTCTCCCATCCACAATAAAAGTATTAAAAAAAAATAATAAAATATACATATTTAGTATCGCCGTGTTCAGAATCGCCCGATCTATCAATATAAAAAATCAAATAATGAGAGCCATAAACTGCGTAGCGCAAAAAATGGTTCAAACGCCAAAATTACGTTTTTTGGTCGCTGCAACAATGCTAAAAAATGCAATAAAGGGCGATCAAAACAGCGCATCCACCCTAGTATGGTATCATTAAAAACGCCAGCTTGAGACGCAAAAAATAAGCAGTCACCCAGCCCCAGATCCCGAAAAATGAGGACGCTACGGGTCGCAGAACATGGCGCAAAAAGTGCAATGTTTTTTTTTTTCATGCTTTTGAATTTTTTTCTACCACCTAGATACCAGTAAAGGTATACATGTTTGGTATCTACAAACTCGTACTGACCCGAGGCATCATACGGTCACGTCGGTTTTACCATATAGTGAATATGGCGACTACAAAACTCAAAAAACAAACGTGTAATTGCACTTATTTTGCAATTTCCCTGTACATTATATGGTAAAACAAATTATTGCATCTGAAAGTACAACTCGTCCCGCAAAAAACAAGCAGTCATATGTCTGTGTCAACAGAAAAATAAAAAGGTTATGGCTCTTGGAAGCCGAGGAGCGAAAAAACGAAAATGAAAAATGACAAAGTTCTTCGTCACTAAGGGGTTAAACCTTCACACTCTATTCTCCAATGTCGGCATTCCTAAATATGGATGCTACACACGTCTGTTAAACATACACATTGCATGCCATACACTAACTGAATTAGACACTGTGCTACACACAAACACTCTGCATGTTCCACACTCCTGCCCGTTCCACACTCCTGCCGTCCACACTCCCTGCCCGTTACACACTCCCTGCCCGTTACACACTCCCTGCCCGTTACACACTCCCTGCCCGTTTCACACTCCCTGCCCGTTTCACACTCCCTGCCGTTTCACACTCCCTGCCCGTTACACACTCCCTGCCCGTTACACACTCCCTGCCCGTTACACACTCCCTGCCCGTTACACACTCCTGCTCGTTACACACTCCCTGCCCGTTACACACTCCCTGCCCGTTACACACTCCTGCCCGTTACACACATCATTAATCACTGACTTGTAAAGGCTGGGGGCCCTTTTGGGGAAAGATGCTCTGGGCAATTGCCCAGGTGGCTCCCATTCCCAATGCCAACGCCAACGCCAGCCCTGACTCCAACCCTTAAGACAAATTAATAAGGTTCCAAAATTGGATCCCTAACTAAACGGCTAATATTGCTGGCCTTTTTTAAGAATTTCCAGGTAGCCCCTTCGAGTGGACATTCTTCTTTAGACCATCTTTATTGAGTAAAGCTGACCCAATAAGCGTTTCAGACAGTATTCATATAAACCTCTAGAGATCAGCTCTGATTTGCAGAGAAATTTTAAATAATTTCTTCAATTATCCAACGGCGCCACCACAGGAGAAATGAAGCATTACATAATTGTTCATGTAACTCCGACCCAGACATGCTGGGTCCTTCAAAAAAGAAAAGACACTCAATGTAGGCGCTCTCAGTAATAATTTATGAGTATAACTGAAAGGAAGAGGCACCCGAATCATTGTGCAAAAAATGTGGCAAAGTCCAATGAATATTCACCCTCATCCCCGAGAAGCATGGCTTCCTAATGAAGAATAGGGTGGTTATGAAAGCATTATTATGCAGCGGCACCAGGATCGGTCTGCTGCCATACAGAGACACTGATAGTGTAAAGATTTCATTACAACAATGGATTTATATTCCAAGAGCTGAACACAATGTTGCGCACTGCAGCAATAATCCTACACATCGTATACAAGCGGCCTGTTGTTATAATCATCACCTCTATGGAAAGTACATACTCAACAAACACAACATTCAGTACTTTCATTGAAGTGTCTCCAGCACGGCGCTCCCCCTGGCATTGAGCAATGGGATTTAACACTACTGACCTCTTGAGCATGGTGCGGCTCATCTGATCCGGCCAACATAAGACTGCTTCTTCCACAGAATTCACATACAAACACAGCCCACGTACTGGATCATTTATCATCTGAGTTTCTGAAAATCCATTGCAGGTCATGAATATATTCAAAGTTAAGTTTACCCTAAAACATTATTTGGAGCCAATGTATGAATCCCTGACCCCAATGGGCTCCTGATTTGGTTTCCTCAACAACTGCAGGCCGATATCCCATAGAAAGTAGGGCTGTGGAGACTGTAAGACAAACCTCCGATTCTCAAGACTCCTCAAGAACCCTAAATCCAACTCCACCAAAATGGACACCGACTCCACATCCCTGGTGTGCAGATGGTAAGCCAAACCTCCAACTCAACTGCTCAATTTCCCTGAATCTGACCGACTCCACTAAAAAGGACACGGACTCTCGGGTGTGAGGTCAGTAAGCCAAACCTCTGACTCGAACAACTCAATCTCCCTGAATCAGACATTGACTCCACAAAATGGATACAGACTCAGACTTTGAGTCCAACATCCCTGGTGTGCAGTCAGGAAGCCAGACCTCTGACTCCTCAATTTCCCTGAATCCGAATCTAACTCCGACTCCACCAAAATGGACACAGATTCTGAATCCACTACTTCGACATAGTAGATCTGAAGAACCTGGCAGGACACATACCCTACATTCTTGGGGGGGGGGCCCTACTTGTGCACCTGAACAGTTGGAGTGCCGAATTTCCCTCTATTATCCACTGGTTCCTACTTTGTGCATCTTTAGATAGTTTTGTCTAAGTTTCCACCACAAATTTGTGGAGACATTTTGGTCCGAAGTGTCATGCTTAGGGTCACTCCCTTTCCTATGAAGCAATGCCAATTTCCCACTAAATCAAAATACCCTGTCAAAGAAACTTTCTTAAACATTTGAAGGTGTCCCATTTTGGATACTACATCTATTCTAAAGTTTTTGCCACGCACAAAGAACATAATAAAATTGTTGGTGTATTCCCCGTGTAGCTAAGGCATTGTACATCCACAAGGATATACCAGAAGTGTCTGATAGACCCATGTCCCACAACTCTTCCAGCCTCTGACTTCCTTGGTTAAGAGCTCACAGACACCATATCCAGGTGGTCAATGAGCAAAGAGGTGGATCCACTTCTATGGGAGTTACAAAATAGCTGAAGAACAGCATGGCCACCATTTTCAGTCTGGGTTCAACATAAGTGTGCGTTTCAGTGGCGCACCTTGCTTCTATCAGACATTTACGGCTTATGTTGTGTATATGCCATACCAAGGTTTGGGACATGCCCTTAAGACTTTGTCCTAGTTCACTAAATGGTACTTCAAACAGTGACAGTTATGTTGCAAGCAGGGCATCTCAGTGAATTAGAATATCATCAAAAAGTTCATTTTTTTCAGTACTTCAATACAAAAAGTAAAATGCATACATTACATAGTCATTACACACAGAGGGATCTACTTCAAGTGTTTATTTATGTTAATGTTGATGATTATGGCTTACAGTCAATGAAAACCCAAAGGTCATTATCTCAAAGAATTAAAGTAGGGAGGATGAAGGGTTAAAAAACCGCGCTGCCGTATTACAAGACACATCAAAGGGTGAATATAATATTGATTTATTAGTCAACGCATTTCAGCCCTCTCAGAAACGCCCTGAAACATGGCAATATCATATTAATTTGTCCTGAGGATGTTAGCTCGGAGCCCTGGAACACATTGATTAATAAATCAATATTATATTCACCCTTTGATGTCTAGTGGAATACAGCAGTGTGGTTTTTAACCCTTCATCCTCCCTACTCTATATGCACCACACTGGGGTCTGCAGCAGCCGTGATATGCTTTTATAGTGGTTGTGACTCTCACAACCAAACAAGGTGAAGCCTCTGATACCTATTTAGGTCATATTTTATCTCTCAGACCCTTCATCCTCCCTACTTTGATTTTCTGAGATAATGACATTTGTGTTTTCATTGGCTGTAATCCATAATCATCAACATTGACAGAAATAGATCTCTCTGTGTGTAATGTAACTCTATAGAATATATATATATGTGTTTCACTTTATGTATTGAATTACTGAAATAAAATTAACATTTTGATGATATTCTAATTCATTATGATGCACCCGTTTATATAGAAAATAAATTACAGGTAGGGAGTGCACACATCTGAAGCCTCGATTTTCCCAATAGGTGGAGGTGCCAGAAGTCACCATAGATGTTTATTATATACTGTATCCTGTCTGATGGACGACTTAAGAGCACAATTTTTGGGATAAATCCTCAAGTTCTGAAGCTAAAGAGATAACCAGGGGCAAATACATTAAGTGCCATATAATAAATTGGCCCAGACATGAGCTCACAGCAATTATCACCTTTGCTTCCTAGTTGGTCTTGGCAGATTATACAAAGTTTATGACTTGGCACAGGGTGACAATGAGCCCAGGTGAGAGAATGTGAAAGGGACGGTGCATCATTAGGCACCATGATCTAGAGACACATTAAAATGAAGTTCTTTTCAGGTAAACAGCATTTTTGCATTTGGCAGGTATGCAAATATAGGGCTAGTCTGCAGGTATATAGTGTTAAAGTACTGCCGGGCTGAATTACTCATAATGTAACTTGTATCTTACCAGTCATCGGAGTGGGACACGGAGGGGCAGCTATAAGCACACCCTCACACTTTGACAGACAACTCTGCACATCACGCCGCACACATATGCTGCAGAGCAGCCGTCATTCAATGTGCTGGGGTTTGATTACAGCCGCACTCACAGTGCCTGGAACCATTGAAAAGGACTGCACTGACTGAAAGGAAGCGGCTCCCTGGAGGAAATCGGTTCATTTCTTCCCAGCAGCTGCACTTTCAGTAAGTCGGCCAGGCAGCATTTTAAACAATATTTACCTGCAAATTACCCCTATATCTTGTGGTAAAACGCATTAATGCAAATTGGGTTCCTATTAAAGAGGACCTGTCACCCCCTTCCCCCAAAGATTTCAATCTAAAGGCAGCACTTATGTTATGTATAACACGGAGAAGGGCGGGAACAAGTGCTGACAGGACAGGAGCGTGGGGCGTCAGCACTTGTTCCCGCCCTGCTCAGTGTTATACATGGAGCAGGGCGGGAACACGTGCTGATGTCAGGGCGGGGTGGGGGTGGGGGGAGGCGGGACAGGAGAGTGGGGCGTCAGCACTTGTTCCTGCCCTGCTCAGTGTTATACAAGGAGCAGGCGGGAACAAGTTCTGACGTCAGGGCAGGGGGGCAGGAGGTGGGACAGGAGCGCGGGGCGTCAGCACTTGTTCCTGCCCTGCTCAGTGTTACACATGGAACAGGGTGGGAACAAGTGCTGATGTCAGGGCGGGAGGCGGGAGCAGGAGCAGGGGGCCGACAATAGCAGCACCTCGCTCTGCGCCTGCGTGAGGTAGCACAAGATAGCATAGCACGAGGAAAGCTGACAAAGCATCAAGGAGGCGGCAAGGAGAGAGAGGAGGGAGGAACAGAGACGCAGGGGGCAGGAATAGCCCCCGGGAAGGAGATGACTCCTGGAGCTGGTAATGTCCTCCTGATATTTTACTACACATTTTCATAAGGCTGTATTTAGGGATAAAAACATCACAAACACATGGGGGACCCCTTGTCTGAATGCAGCAAACATGCTGCATTCAGTGCTGCATTTAGATTGAAATCCAGGGGGGGTGACAGGTCCTCTTTAAATGTTTTTAGCAGTTTTATCATATCACTATGGCGGCCGTCACACGGTTCAATTTCTTGAACAATATCGCTTAAGCGATCTGCTTTTTGATCGCTTAAGCGATATCGTTTGTGCATCGTTACGTGCGATCAAGCGATTTTACAATGTAAAATCGCTTGATCGTGACATCGCAGATGTGAGAGCCGGAGCTCATATCAAGCGATCATCGCTTGTTCAATCTGCTTCATCGTGGTGTGTAACACCACGATGAACGATCTCCCAGCGGCAGAGCCTATGCTGGGAGATGGTATCTATGGTAAACGTCGGGTTACTAAGCACCGCGCGGCGCCTAGTAACCCGATGTGTACCATAGTTACCAGCGATCTCGCTGGTCCACATCGCTGGTGAGTCTGTCTGTGTGACATCTCACCAGCGATGTGAGCGATATTGTTAGCGATCGCGCGTGCATGTGATCGCTTACAATATCGCTCACGATATTGCAGCGTGTGATGGCCGCCTTAGGTTAACTACGCATGAAATGTTGTTATAGTCAAATGGAATGTGTCAACATGTTTTTACATATGATAAGTAGTAAAGTTTTTTTTTTAGATATTTAATATGTGTGTAATGAGAACACTACAATTGAAGCCACATGCTATACAGGGCTGGTAGTGCACCGGGTGTCATTGCACATGGAGGAAACAGTACACGCCCACAGTGCACTCGAAGCCTGATCTGCATACGGCTACTATGCTGGAATTCTGATGACTGACACATTGGATCTGTTCAAAATATTAATTTTTATCAGGGAACAAGCACCTACATGGCCAAACCTAAGAATGTTCCTACTTCCACATGTAAAAATGTGCTGAAACGTCCCATTATGTCAAAGTAGCTGCTCTTCAAGATACTACAAATCGTTTGCTTCAGCCCCTTTCCACTGCAGACATTTTTTATTGTTTTTTCACTTTGGTGTTCATCCTTTTCTTCCAAGAGTTACATATTTTCTGTGTTTTTTTTCATAGGAATAGCTTTTGCAAAACGCCTAGTATAAAGCTTGGTGCATTTCACATAGTCAAAGTCACCTGAAGGAGGCTGCAAGTGTGTTCTTTCGGCTTCCGTTTGGCAAGGTATGTGCTGGATATCGTTTAAGGCTGGTTTCACACTACTGTCCTCTAGCTGAAACTGGATGCACCAGCATCTGTTTTCGGCCCCATTGACTTTCAATGTGGTCCCAAGCACTTGCAGCTGCATCCAGTTCTGTACGGCCCCCTAATGCGGGTGGCCACGCTTTTTACACTGAAACAAAAAATGCAGTTTGTTACGTCTTTGGTCCCTGTTTCAATACTGTGAACCCCAGGATCTGAGGTATTGCGGGTTAAACTATAATGGTGCTCAATAAAACCCAGATTCCACTGGATCCAGAGACCGGATCTGGGGTTTTGGACTGAGCATGCCCAGAACCCAGTTTGAGTTGACATACCCAACATGGGGTGTGTCATTTACAACCCTATCCAGCTAATAAAAAGGTTCATAACCTGATGCAACAGAATGCTAACGCAAGGGTATCATCACTGATCTGTGAGACGGATCAATGATATAACGTGCGGACGGGTGCATTCAGTTGCATCACATTTTACAATCTCGTGGAAATCCGGGATTTGAAAAACTGTTTGTGTGAAACCAGCCTAAGACCGGTTTCACACCACGGCAAGATCAGGTCCGGGGCTGTTCGGTGTGAACCTGACAACCCCGTACCCAGTTTTGAAACAGAACCTTCCCTCCGGTCCGGTTTGCAGCCGGATTTGGCATTTCAAAGCGGCTGCTGCTGAAATTTCAAGATCGCGACTTTCGGGAGCTGGCCACGGTTCTGAAATATCTACAGGGGACAGCTCCTGTGGTGCTCCATCTGGCCCCACAGGACTGCATTAGCACAAAATGGGTCCGGGGCTGTCCGGTTTAAACCGGACAGCCCCGGACCTGATCTTGCCGTGCTGTGAAATCGGCCTAACTGTATAGAAAATCTAATCAGACTGCTCATTGCTAGACAGGGGGCCACTTGCAAAGAAAAGTAAACCATGAGGGTCTAGGGGTGGATGCTGAGGCTCTGGACCACCATAAAGAGAGCACATACCTTCTGAGCACCGTAGTCCAGCCCCGGGCATAAATATAATGTCTACCTAGCCTATCAAAAAGAAAATGAGGAAAAAAATGCTAAAGTAGAAAATATCAACCCGCCTAATTCACTGAATAAAAATATTATCTGAAAACTAAAAATCTCTAAATACTCTACTGAAAATATAAGCAAGCAGAAATGAAAACAAGTAGTCATTAGGCAAGCAGCAGACCTCTGCCCCCAACAGAGCCTCCGCCACCCGGTCTGTCTACTGCCGTCATTAGTGAGCCCTGCAATTGCCACCTATTACTGACCGTCAAAGCTGGAACTGTGCCGAGATTTCACTAGACAAGCAGACACTGGATACATACAATACATAGAATTTAGGTGATTTTTTTAAAGAATAATGTTGCTTACATTTGATTCAGTATCTATGAATAGTTTAGTTTTTTTTTTTGCAGGGCGGTGTTCACATGTTGCACATTTTTGCTGCTTTCTACAATACCAGCAAATGTTATGAGATTTCAGATTTTTTTTTCTTCCTGACTGTATTGGGAAACGTATGCAAATTCTTTCAGCGTTTTTGCAGCATTTTTCACCAATAGAAAGCAATGAGAAAGAGCAACAACACAGGTACAGGAAGATGTAAAACCCACTTATTTTTATGATTATTTTGCAGTATAAACCATAATGTATTATCCATAAAGTACAGTTTAATTATATTAGTGTTGTGTTAAATTAAACAATGCTAGACCAACATGTTCTAAGTACATAATGCCCTAAAATGTGTTTAAGTAAACAATGCCCTACCAATGGGATCCTCAAACTTATCAATCCTCACAGTCCCTGCACTCTGCGCAACGAGGATTCACCCGTTTCTAAGGGAATGGATCACAACTTGCGATATACGTATTCCCGGCCAGAAGCTGACTAGTGGGTGTAGCCTCATTCAATGAAAGTGTATGGAGTGGGCGTGTATGACTAATGGGCCGGCCTCGTTCAATAAAAGTGTATGCAGTGGGCGTGTACGACTAGTGGGTGCGGCCTCATTCAATAAAAGTGTATGGAGTGGGCATGTATGACTAATGGGCTCGGCCTCGTTCAATAAAAGTGTATAGAGTGGGCGTCTACGACTTGTAGGCATGGATGTCTAGTGCGTGTGGCCTTGCTCCATACACTTGTATCAAGTGAGGCTGCGCCCTATAGTTGTGTGCTGCTGGGAACATTGTATATCGCATTATTGTGGTCCGTTCCCGGCTTAGCAACCAGTGAATCTTTGCAGCGTGCAGTGCAGGCGCTGGGACAATAGACGGGTCTGTAGTGACTTAGTGTGTTTTAGACCACGAATGCAAGAAAGCAAGAAAAAGCAAAAACAAGGCAACAAAAACATCAAGAATAGCAGACAATAAGGCAGGAAAACCTGCGTTTGGTCTGCAGCTTTTTTACTGCCAAGCAATCAGGTTTTGGCTGCTGAAAAAAATGTGAACATGGCCTAAAAGTTACTTAAAATCTCAATTATACCTCAAAATGCACTCGCCATAAATCACTCCACACTTATAAAGGGTACACTAACCAGACAGTACATAAACAATGAAAAATATTCCAACAATTCCTCCCTTGATGTCTTTCTATTCTTTTCTATTTGGTCCTCTATTTTAGTGAAAACAGAGGATCCAAGGGGAAGCACTGCATGGCCTAGAAGTCTCCTTACACCAACTTGTCCCTCCCATAAAAAAGAAACTTTACCCCTTAGACAGCCAAAGCCTCTCCAATAGCAGAACCAGCCTTCCTACCTTACACCAATGAGGAACAAACACTACAAAACACAAATGGAGTATTTGCTTTGGCTTTTTATCCCAAGAATAATGACAAAGCTCTTTAATGTGTTGAGATTGACTTTTTTAAGGTAAATACGTATATGTTTGTACCATGTTAGCCAGTAGACAGAAAAATATTAAAATCTGAGAGTCCTAAATGGTTGATACCTTATTTGCTACCTGAGAAGACTTGAGTTGTCTCGGAAGCTTTTACTATTTCTTACCATCTTCTCAGTTCGGCATTAAAAGGTATCAACCACTGAGGACTCTCAAACGTGATATTTTTCCATTGACTTCAGGATTCCGTAACTCCAATAGTTGGCACTAGAGTCCCTGTCCTTTTCCCCTCTTAAGAGGATATTGGCATACAAACTGAGGTACATCAAAAAGAAATCTCCATGTCTCGAGAACGCGGCCATGTCTGCATCCTTATCTTAAAGGCTCATTCAGAGGTCTCTCTTTCTTGTACACGTTTTATCCATGAAAACCACGGATAGTACTCGCACCTGTTGAAGTCTATGGGGCCATTCACATGTTCCTGATTTCTTTGCGGACTGTTCTGTCTGTGGAAAATCTTGGAGACATGCCCGATTTTGATCCAAGGGTCGGGTCGAAATCAGCATGTAAATCTATAGGTCAAAGACAATATTGGATCACACTAGGATGACATTGGGGCATGGCTGTGGAGTCAGTGTCCATTTTGGTGGAGTCAGAGTCGGATTCAGGCCAATTGAGGAGTCGGAGTCTGATGTGTTTGTTACTGATTCGCAGCCCTGGTTGTGGAGTCGGGGTCCATTTTGGTGGAGTTGGATTCAGGGAAATTGAGGAGTCAGAATCAGAGTCGAATGTTTGGCTCACCGACTCTACAGCCCAGCATCTGAGTGTAGTCTTATTTTTACAGACTCAGAATGGATAAGGTGGAGACATTTACATTTACATACGAGAAATACTAATGACCACACTCTCTCATCAAACTCTGGTCCGAAAAATCTGTTTGTTTTTCTTGTACGAGAGAAATCGAGCATCTGAATGAGCCCTGATAATCCTGTGTGCGGCTGTAAGACAACTGGCTTCAGCAGGAGCCTCCCCTTTGCATTGTCTGCAAAAGCTCAAAAGAGCCATCATTTATAAAAAAAAAAATGCTGCAGACAAAATTAATTTAATATTTATTTCTAAATTTAATATTCTTTTAAAGGGCTTGTCCCATAAATGGGTTTTGCCAGATAGTGTTTAGATACCATAAAAATCATAGAACTTAAGAAGCTGTTACTAATTCTCAATTCTTCTTAAAGAGGACCTGTCACTCCCCTGCTGCATGGCAATCTAAATGCAGCACTGAATGCAAGCATGTCTGCTACATTCAGGGAAGGGGTCCCCCATGTGTCTGTGTGCTGTGTACCCAAAGATATAGCCCAATGCAAACTGTAAAAAGTCATGAGGGCATTCCCTGGTGCAGGAGTGAGCTCTATTCACGAGTGCCATTCCCTCCCCCTCTGCCTCTCTGTACCGCCACCTGCTGTGCTGTTTATGCTTTGTACTGACAGCAGGGCAGTAATCTGGAGCTGACTTCAGGACAAATGATTTGCATGCTGTGTGTGGCAGGATGAGTGACAGAGAGGAGGAGGGCAGAGCCAGCACAGCAGAAGCAGCACAGAGAGACAGAGGGGGAGGGAATGGCTCCCATGAATCAAGCTCACTCCTGCACCTGGGAATGCCCTCATGACTTTTTACAGTGAGTTTGCCTAAGGCTATATCTCTGGGTACACAGCACACAGACACATGGGGACTCCCTTCCCTGAATGTCTGCTGCATTCAGTGCTGCATTTAGATGGCCATGCAGCAGGGGGGTGACAGGTCCTCTTTAAAGAGTTTTCCACTGCTAATGTGACTCCAATCCTTTTGTTCTAACTCTTCCTCACTAACACTATCCGAATATACTTCTACTACCTGTCCTGCTCCTGTAAGATTATTCCAAGAGGCAGGTAAATACCTAAGGTTTTCTTGTATAACAGTACTTGGATAACACACGGATTGCATCGAACTGCTATTTTACATAAATTGAATTAAAATAGGAGAGATCTTTGGTGTTTTTTTTGAGGCTATAGGACTATAGCAATTATTGGTATGTGTCTATGCTCTGTGCATTTAAAAAACAGACAGAGCACGGACAAAAATACAGTGTGAATGAGCACTAAGGCGCCCAAACATATCCATGGTTGGCCTGTTTGTGAGACTGATCGAGGACTTTAGGTCCTGTGACCCAAAACATAATTTAATACATTTTTCGAAGTCACTTTTGGGAAATGTTAAAGTATATTTCATAGTGAAAGCAAGTTATCGCCTATCTTGCTGAACTGTGAGAGTCCAACCACTGCTATTCCGAGGATAGGCGATAACTTGCTGCTGATCGGTGATCTCCAATAAAATAGGCAGGATGGGAAACTTTTTACCAATTTCAAAATGATAGGCAGGTTGGATGCCCGACCGCTGCTCCACTCGTTCTGTTGAAAAAAGCTGAGCTAAGCACTTGGCAGCCCCATACAGAATGAATGGAGCAGTGTTCCCCGTTCTGCAGACTGGCAACAGATCCCATCGTGGACCCTTACGATCAATAAGTTATAATCTATCGGACAATCCCTTTAAGCTAAACACTATAACACTGGTTTGCCAAGAACCTCACAGCTCTAATGAAGCCGCCCCTATTGCTACAAGTTTGGAGACAACAGGGCGGACAATGGAGACTGTATCTCCATACTTTTCTACCATCGATGTGAAAACTGGATTTTTTTTACTGTGCAGTCACTAATTTATTTGTAGCCATTAATACTGCGAGACATTTTGGTGTGTCAAGTAAAAGTGATTGTCCTGTGATAGGATCAAAGACTTGAGAAAATCCAAAAGAAGAACAACTCCCTTATATCCTGGTAATTCTGACATCACAAAGGAAATTACATGAAATTATCCTTTTATCTACCCATCTGTGACCCCGTACGTTCCCTCTGCTCAATGGGCTCCAGTGTGCGGCTCTTTCTCTGCTCTGCGGTCGCTGATCCTATAATTAGCAGGGACATAAGCCAGTGCTCTGGGTATGTGACAGATGTGGGATCCGCTGCCAGCTCGAACACTCCGGAGATCCTTCATAGGAGCCATTCACAATATGTGAGAGGAGCAGCACCAATACACACAGACTAAAGCAGGCATTGTATTGCTGATTGCACACAAACAGTTAAAAATTGTGGGGGGGGGGGTGAGATGATGCAAATTATTCTTTCATTTTTCAGCTTCGCCAATGACAAGTTACAAAGTCCCTTCACAGAACGAGCCAAGATGTTAAAATTCATCACAAAAGTAACGGTTGTTTAAGACAGTTTTTTGTCTTGTATGTGTTCTTATATTTCATTTTATTACCATATATTGTGTTTTTTATAAAGGGAAAAATAGTGATTATGACACTAGTCACTAATGACAAGTAGTGATTCAGGGTGGTCAACCGTTCCGGTGTCAGGTACCTCACAAACAGAGATTGTATTAACTGTCAAAGAAGAAAACAACATAAACAAAGGAAACTAGTGTAGCATTCAGGTAGCATCCCAAACATTCAATAAGGAGTGAACTGAGCGGGGTGGGGGGGGAAAGGAAGTGACTCGAACACCACGTCACCAACATATCATCACGGAGGCCAGGAAATAAGAAATAAGAGACAGGAAATTAGATGAAGTAGACCATCACGCATCCAAGCTTTCCTATATATTTATGTCCAGGGGTTGCATATTTTTAATTTTTAATTTTTAATATGGATTCTGGTATGTTAAAAAATGTAAAAAAATTAAAAACAAAAAACCTTGCCAAAAATGTTTGAAAACTACAAATGAGACCAAAGCCTGATTCATACTATAAGTTATTTTCTGATTATAATTTCCATTTTACATCCCATCATATGGGAATAGTAGGATATTCGGGTTCAGATTGCTCTTATGGTCCTTTTACACGAGGCTATAGGAAGGTAGACACCGGCAGGCATCGGACACAATTGTGCCTGTTGCCTTGAAAAGACCACAGTGTGGCTGCGTGTAATTCAGGACTTTCCTTCCTTCAGAGAAGACACAGGAAGGAAAGTCCTGAATTACACGCCCCCCACATCGAGGTCTTTTCAAGGCAACAGGCACAATTGTGTCTGATGCCTGCCGGTGTCTACCTTCCTGTGGCCGCGTCCAAAGGGACCATTACTGAATACTTTGAACTGTTTTAGTATTCCTGACGAATAGCGAACCTAATGCAAATCAATGGAGAACTCACTTGGATACGAATACTGGAAGGGTTCAAAGTATTCGGTAAGAGCCATCCGAACCGGAATACTGAACTATTTGCTCATCTCTAAGCCAAGAGACTAAAGCAGATCATCACATTAGACTTCATGGCCACAAGGCATTGGGAACAAGTGACTGTCATGTGCCTGTCAGCCACCTCAAACCCCATGACAGTTCACCGTTTTCTAACTTAGGACATTCACAGTCAATAAAGACTGAGAGTTATATACGGTAATTACGATTATTTTTGGTTGTGATAATTTCTGCCTTCTAAAATACACAATGTGGATAAAACTATTGAAACACGAGTCTTACTCATTAAAGTAAGGTTTTTCATATAGTCTTATCCCCCCTTGCAGTGCTGTCTGCCACTACTAGACCGTATAAAGGAGAGCTCATGGATACATGTGGTATGCTGTAAGGGTTATGTGCATACAAATAATTGTGGGTGCGGGTCCTGCTCTAAAGAGAAGCCTGAAAAATCACTTCAGAAATATGTTAGAAACTCTTCCTACTCATTTCTGTTCTGTAACGTTTGAGGAAGGGGATTTTGTGGAGAGCCATTAATGAGGTGATCTATGGCCAGAGCCCCACTGTTATCAGAATCACAAAGAAAAGTCAAGAATATCGTATTTTTCGGATTATAAGGCGCACTTTTGTTTCTCAAAATTTTGGAGGAAAGTGGGGGAAGGAGTGCATTTTATAATCCAAATCTGATGTGCGGTGGGGGAGGGGGGGACAGTGGAGCGGTGTCCAGGGGCTGGAGGGGGCCAGGACCAGGCTGCAGCTGTGGGTCGTGGTCACGTGGGGCCGCTCATTATGCTCATGTAATATTCACTGTATCCTGCAGTCAATTACTGGCGCGGGAGCAGCACATGAGAGGAGCATACGGAGTGGGTCCACAGCTGCTGGCTGCGATCATGTGTGAACAGTCAGTTCTTGCCATGCTTTTATTGCGTGGAAAGCACTGAGTATCATGGCGATGTCATGCTCACCTTTCCATCACTCCCTGCTGCCCGTGCCATCCCCGCTGTCTTTGCTGTGCCGGCATCTGGTCCTGTGAGCGTCGCTGCATAGCTGGTATACATCCACACAGTAAGAGCTTGTTCACACTGGCCACAAAATTGACAAAACTCAGGATAAAAATCATATAAAAAAATATCCTGCTGTAAATAAATAAAAAGCAAGTGCATATAAATAACGTAGGTTACTTCGTGAACACGGTTTTTGATTGAAAAAAGTCTGAAGCCTTCCCACCACGACAAGCTGTCTACTGTGTTGTGAGCCATCACAAGTAGGCATCAGGCACCATTCTGCAGCATAATAAGTATTCATCCCACCGTTAAGAGGTTCTAGAGGGGATTTGTCACCAGATCTTTGACATGTAATCTGAGAGCAGCATAATGCAGAGACGGAGACCCTGATTCCAGCGATGTGTCTCCCTCTGGGCTGCTTGCTGCAATTTTTATAAAATCACTGTTTTATCAGTAGGAGGTTATCATTATAGGACTAGTACAACTGCATCCAGGTAGTCCATGTTCACGAGCTATGATTAACCCACTGATTGACAGCTTTTTTTGCCTGTGCAGTGGACACAGAAAGCTGCCAATTAGTGGTGTGAATTGGGTCATACAAGGCTCAGCATCCAGAGAACTGCTAGATCTGCATCAAAGTGTGATTTTATCCTAACCACAGCAGGCAGCCCAGTAAGTGACACATGGTTGGAATCATGCTTTTCTCAGACAGTTTCCCACAATTGGTTTATAGTCAGGAGCACGCTTTCTGTTGCTCTACGGAGGCTCTTTCTTACCGGTGTCCGCCTATGCCAGCTCCATAAAAATAGAACTGCAGAGACTCCCACTCATATCGTGCAAGCTACAGAAACACGAGCAGGTGAGCATGGATCTGACAATACAGGATTATTTTATGCGTCAAGTATTTCTGGTACTTTCCAAAGACTGTGGGCCTGACATGAGAGATGGACACATGAACAGGTTTTATTGACGTCTGAGGGCTCCTGCCATGATCTTCACGTGACTTTCCCTGCCTGTTACTCGTAGACCTTGTCTTCACCAACATGAACTGACCAGACACTGGACACAAGACCAACGCAATCCTCTCCTGCTACTGTGATCTACGGTGCTCCATCCCTGTTCTTTCCAAGGCCAAAAATACAAAAGTGAAAAATAACACTTTATAAGAAGGCTTCCAACCTAAATTTATTTTTACAAAAAAAAAAAAAAACGTATAAAATATTTTCATGGCAATAAGATAAAGAAAACTTTGTCCCAGATTCATCAAGACCAGCGATGTTCACGACAGTCATGGGCGTGTTGGAGGCAGGCGCTCCTTCCCGACCAATGACATAACTTGAAGCTCATAGGCCCCGATGTGGAAGCTCCAAAGGGGCCCCCAATTATTGCATATCTGTAATAACATTAGTCTTTTTCTATAGACCAAAGGGACATTTGAGGCCCCCTAGGCTCTAGGGCCCAGGTATGATTGCAACCCCTGCACTTATTGTAGCTACGCCCCTGTTCCTGACTCATTAGGAGGTGCACGCGTCTAGGAACAACTCTTACTCCAGTCACGGGGGGTTGGAGCAAGATTTCGGGTGTATGTTACACCATGAATTAGACAAGTAGTGGTGTCACTCCCCTGCCCACCTTAGCGGAGCCAGGCAAAACCGGCCTATAAATGTTTGCGACTTTTCAAAGAGATTCCTGCCAGAATTCTGATCTAATCGATTTGATGAATCAGGGCCATGGTCCCAATTCACCTGGCTCTACCTCTAGTTCTATGACCTGAGAGAAGAAAGCAACCAATATTTAACATGCCCAATCCATTTTATCCCTACAACATAAATTCTATAATAAAATAGGTGATTGGTCACACTGACCACAATGGGTTTGTTCAACTTTCTTCTAACATATCCTCACCAGAGTCTATCCCATGGATACCTGCTCTGTCACCAGGCACCGCCATATTTACCCTGTAGGTGGGTCTGGTGATCAGGTCTGTAGAGTTGGTAAGCCAAACATCTGACTCCAAGGAAAGAAAGAGTTAGGGCCCTTTCACATCAGCGGTATTTTCAAATCGCAGTAGAAGCGGCGAAAAAAACGCATCTGCCACGATTACCGCATAACCGCGACACTTGCGGCAAGCCCCATGCAATGTGCATGGGGCTTGCCGCAAGTGTGCCGCAAGTGTCGCGGTTATGCGGTAATCGCAGCAGATGCGTTTTTTTCACCGCATCTACTGCGATTTGAAAATACCGCTGATGTGAAAGGGCCCTTACTGTCTGAGAGCGCTGGGGGGGCACACATAAAAGGATTACATATGGGTTAACATGTTTATTTACCACAACGCGTTTCAACAACGGATTGTTGTAATCCACCTGAGGAAGACAATAATCTGTTGTGGAAACACGTAGTAAAATAAACATGTTAACCCATTAGTAATCCTCTTATTTGTGCCCCCCAGCGCTCTCAGCCAGTAACTCTTTCTTTCCTTAAATTCTGCACAACCACCCTTATGGGTGTGTGGTTACTGGAGCTGTGAGAGGCACGGATAATCCTAGCTAAGCATCCCTGGACTGATAGGAATTGTGGTGATGTCGGACCGCGTGACTGGTGACTCATGAGTCACGTGACCGGTTCCATCCAATCAGAGCAAGCCTGAGCAGGTAAGGAAGCAGACGTGAGCCGTGTCAGAGTGGAGTTGGTGCCCGGAGGTCCATTGAGCCATACACTACACTGAGGTTGTGCGGAGGTGCACAACCATCACAGGTGAGAGGCAACCCCTCTTTTACCCTTTAACTTGCCCCACTAGATCACCAGGTTCTCCCTATGGGAGCGCTTTTATCTTTTGTGTATTTAATATCTGACTCTTCAATTTCCCTGAATCCAACTCAGACTAATTCCACCAAAATGGTCACCGACTATGACTCAGACTCCATAACCATGGCGGTTAAATCAGTAAACCACAAATCCAACTCCAATTCCTCAATTTCCCTGAATCCAACTCCCACTCCGACTCCACAGACCTGTGTGGCAATAAGAGAAGGCAGAGCCAGAAAGTCTGGATAGTGCAGTCTCTGCCCTTCCACTAAGGTCAGAGTGGCTGGGGCCTGCTGTACTTCACAGTCTGACAGAGTGGACATGTGCATCAGTGCTGCTCAGCTTAAGTCATTAACTACTAGCTTCAGCCTATTAGAAAGCACCACACCCTACTAATACCTTCAGCTTTCTGCTGGAAGCTGTCAGAAATAGATTTTGGTTTCCTTGACTAGTGCGCTTTCTTGTACTGGAGTTCTTCCCGTTCCACCCTGGCCCATTTTGTGGATACTTCTTCTGCCTCCCAATTTTGTACCTTGCTGCAATCTTGGCTTTGACCTGGATCCCTGACTACTTCAACGGATCTTGAATTTGTCTGTTTCATGCCTTAAAAGGATCCTGTTGCCTCCTAAGTTACCAAAACATGCCTCTGCAGCATATTATTACTAATCTCACACTTCTTTTGTGTCCTAAAAGCATCCTGTGAAAGTGCATAAAAACGTTTTAATACTCACTCATTAGTGATTATAATTAGCAGGGGCTATATTCTTTAGCCTTTAGGGCGTGTTGTTTTGCAGGCTCCAGGATCCACCCTCTCTCTGTCTGTGTTCTCTGCTTGTGCAGATTCTGCCATCCACCCTCTCTATCACTCACAGAATGCAAATCATTAGTCATGCCTTCAGCTCCACATCACAGCAGCACAGACAGAGAGAGGGTGGATAATACAGGGCGTGAAAATGAGCACCTAGGGAGGGCTTAGAGTCACAGGGGGACGCCCTGTGAGGCTTATTCAGGGACAAGAAGTCTCAGATTTGTAAGTGTATATTGTTGATTATTTCAATGTTACAGAGCGCTTTTTTTTATAGAAAAGGAGCACTAATACTGATATGTTAGAGCGCAGGGACAGGTATTAATAGAGTTGGGGGTGATTTGGAGGGGTCAGGCTCCCTTTAACCCTGCTTAGCGACTTTCCTTTCTCTGGACAGTCGCCCTTCCACAGGCAGCAATCTTCTGGACCCAGTTGTAAATCCAGATCCCTGTTAGGGGTTTAAGGATGTTAGGGTTTCTTGGGCCTAGTCTTTCCGAGATGCCTCTGTTTGTGCCTGTAGCCTTGGACGGACGTCACACATATACTGTTGGTATTTAGAGATCATTATAAGCAAGTCACCTAATTAAGTGTGAAGTTATTAATCTACATAACAAAAAAAAAAGAAATTTCCCATTCTCCATCAGGTTTCTAAAAATGTGCCCACGCATTTCAATGCCAGAATGAATTCATGGCGGCACAGAGGCCGCTACAAGTGTCTGCAGCTAAACTGCTGTCAATGTGAATGGACTCAAAAGTGTTCGCTTGGCATAACCCCGTCCCTTTCCTGAAAAGACAGTGAGGAAGACTGGTAGTGACAAGCATGGCTTTGTTGTGATAGCCATTTATTCTGTGAGCCGTGCGCTCCCCTCCTCTCACATTCCGCACAGTCTGGAATGTGAGTTGGCCATCGTGCCAGCCGGCTACCCATCTGGGAAAAAACAAACAAACAACAAATATGCAAAAAAAAAAGACAAAAATCTCACCCACATCGATGGGAAACGAGATCTGTGCGGGGTTAACCCTATAGGATCACATCATCATTCCTCACGAATGCTGCTCCCCAGCGGAGAATATTCCATGTACTCCTGCCTTGCCCATAAGGTTCCTCCACCGTTATCCACCAGGCCTCTGAGCTTCACGACACTGTACAGCTCACCTATATATATACATGTCCTGCAAGAATCCAGGACAGAAGATGAATCAGTCCTGTGTGCGGACACACCAGAACAATTCTGTACTATAAAATTAATTGCCAGCGTGTTACAGGCGTGGACACAAACGCCCGCAGAGGTGACCGCGGTGGCTGAAACTCGGACTCTGTATTCTTATTCTATATTTTTGCTCAGGGTACTGAAGTTTTGAGCTTTGGAGTCCAAGTATCAGTCTTCACAGGACAAGGCTGTGGAAGAGTCAGCTTTGTTCTGCAGATCTACACATCAGAGACATTTTCTCAGTCATGTCCAGTGCTCCAGAGGTGACACTGGCCTTCTCTTTTCTAAACTTCAAAGTCCTGAATATATTGAGCTTGTGTTGATAGCAACCTCCGAATATCAAAACCATCCTGTCAGCTAGAGACCTGCTACACCCAACAAGCAGAATAATGAATCTGCTCCACTGTCCAAACTTTTTTTTAGAAACACTATGATGAGAAGTGCCGTGGTGTTTTCTGTCAAAAAATACTGAGTGTGAAGCCACCCCAGTGTCTTTACCATCAATGTCGTTCTCACCATTTCCACAATGCAGTTCCTTGGCCATTACCACACTTCATTACACTCCGGGCACCTCTGCTACCTAGACTAACAAAATATGAAAGGAGCTTAAGGTTACAAGAAAGCATAGTACTGTGCTGACCCGCCATGCATTGAAGCCGTACAGCAGAGGTCCCCAACCTTTCTGACCTTGAGAGCTTCCTTCAGCTCCGAGAAAGAATTGTGAGCCACATCCAGCTCTGAGAAAGAATTGTGAGCCACATCCAGCTCTGAGAGACGGTCGTGAGCCACATCTAGTTCTGAGAAAGAATTGTGAGCCACATCCAGCTCTGAGAGAGGGTCGTGAGCCACATCCAGTTCTGAGAGACAGTCGTGAGCCACATCCAGCTCTGAGAGACAGTCATGAGCCACATCCAGCTCTGAGAGACAGTCGTGAGCCACATCCAGCTCTGAGAGACAGTCGTGAGCCACATCCAGCTCTGAGAAAGAGTCGTGAGACGCATCCAGCTCTGAGAGAGAGTCGTGAGCCACATCCAGCTCTGAGAGAGGGTCGCATGCCACATCCAGCTCTGAGAAAGAGTCATGAGCCACATCCAGCTCTGAGAGACAGTCGTGAGCCACATCCAGCTCTGAGAGACAGTCGTGAGCCACATCCAGCTCTGAGAAAGAGTCGTGAGACGCATCCAGCTCTGAGAGACGGTCGTGAGCCACATCTAGTTCTGAGAAAGAATTGTGAGCCACATCCAGCTCTGAGAAAGAGTCATGAGCCACATCCAGCTCAGAGAGAGTTGCGAGCCACATCCAGCTCAGAGAGAGTTGCGAGCCACATCCAGCTCTGAGAGACAGTTGTGAGCCACATCCAGCTCTGAGAGAGAGTCGTGAGACGCATCCAGCTCTGAGAAAGAGTCGTGAGCCGCATCTAGTTCTGAGAAAGAGTTGTGAGCCACATCCAGCTCAGAGAGTTGCAAGCCACATCCAGCTCTGAGAGACAGTCGTGAGCCACATCCAGCTCTGAGAAAGAGTCGTGAGACGCATCCAGCTCAGAGAGACAGTCGTGAGCCACATCCAGCTCTGAGAAAGAGTTGTGAGCCGCATCCAGCTCTGAGAAAGAGTCGTGAGCCACATCCAGCTCTGAGAAAGAGTCGTGAGCCACATCCAGCTCTGAGAAAGAGTTGTGAGCCGCATCCAGCTCTGAGAAAGAGTCGTGAGCCACATCCAGCTCTGAGAAAGAGTCGTGAGCCGCATCTAGTTCTGAGAAAGAGTTGTGAGCCACATCCAGCTCAGAGAGTTGCAAGCCACATCTAGCTCTGAGAGACAGTCGTGAGCCACATCCAGCTCTGAGAAAGAGTTGTGAGCCGCATCCAGCTCTGAGAAAGAGTCGTGAGCCACATCCAGCTCTGAGAAAGAGTCGTGAGCCACATCCAGCTCTGAGAAAGAGTCGTGAGCCGCATCCAGCTCTGAGAGTCGTGAGCCGCATCCAGCTCTGAGAAAGAGTCGTGAGCCGCATCCAGCTCTGAGAGACAGTCGTGAGACACATCCAGCTCTGAGAAAGAGTCGTGAGCCGCATCCAGCTCTGAGAGACAGTCGTGAGACACATCCAGCTCTGAGAAAGAGTCGTGAGCCGCATCCAGCTCTGAGAAAGAGTCGTGAGCCGCATCCAGCTCTGAGAAAGAGTCGTGAGCCGCATCCAGCTCTGAGAAAGAGTCGTGAGCCGCATCCAGCTCTGAGAAAGAGTCGTGAGCCGCATCCAGCTCTGAAAAAGAGTCGTGAGCCGCATCCAGCTCTGAGAAAGAGTCGTGAGCCGCATCCAGCTCTGAGAGACAGTCGTGAGACACATCCAGCTCTGAGAAAGAGTCGTGAGCCGCATCCAGCTCTGAGAGACAGTCGTGAGACACATCCAGCTCTGAGAAAGAGTCGTGAGACACATCCAGCTCTGAGAGAGAGTCGTGAGACACATCCAGTTCTGAGAGAGGGTCGCAAGCCACATTCAGCTCAGAGAGGGTCGCAAACCGCATCCAGCTCTGAGAGAGTTGCGAGCCACATCCAGCTCTGGAAGAAAGTCAAAGGCCACATCCAGCTCCTGCTCCCCTCTCAGTGGTAACATCAAAAGCCCCCATTACCAGTATAATGACAGCCAAAGGTTTTCCCCAAATGTCACACCTAGGCAAATTGGCAATATACTGAGATACAGGGGGCCATACGTTACCCTACTCAGATCTGCTCTTGTATGTGGGGAAACTTCCAAAAGTCACCATCTGGAGACCTGCTATTAATAGCTGTTTGCTAGACCTGGTGGTTATGCACCAAGCTGGCAGACATCCGTGAGCCACACATCACGGGCCCGCAAGCTATGTGTGGTTCTCAAGCTACATGTTGGTGGTGACCCCTGATCTTGCAGGTGGCTAAGGCTGTGGAGTCAGTGTCCATTTTGATGGAGTTGGAGTCTGATCCAGAGAAATTGAGGAGTCTGAGTTGGATGTTTGGCTTACCGATTTCACAACCATGTTTGTGGAGTCGAAGTCGTGCAGTCAGGGTTCATTTTGGTGGAGTTGGAGTCGGATTTGGATGTTTGCTGACCAGCTCCACAGCCCTGCAGGTGGCAGTACATCACCCTCTGCTATGACCAGATGACAATACAACAATGAAGCGATGGTTTGTGGCTGAACCAAAAGTGAACCAAAGGGAGACAGTATGCATTCTACAACATTTCTTCATAACGTAAAAGCCTCTACTTTGGAAAGTATCGGATTCCTTATGTAGGAAATTGGGGGAGTGACCACCAATAGCTTGTTCTGACCCCAATGCATATTGACAAACCGCCAAAAATAGTCTTCTACTGGAATAGTTTTCTTGGCCAATATCCACAATGCATTAAAAGCCATGTTCACATGCAGCATTTTTTCTGCAGCCAAAACCTGCTCTCCTGGCTTTAAACTTGCTGCGTTCAAAACATTCATTTTTGCAGGATTTTTGTCAGCGTTTGATGGATGTGCATTAGGCTGCTTTCACATCACGATTATTGAGCATCCGTGCCTATCCATTGTAAAACAGATAGCCATGGATCCGATTTGGGCCCCGTGTATCCCTATGGGCACGGATTGGTCCTGTATGGCCATCCGATTGTGTCCAAATTGTCACGGATCCGATTGTGTGCACTTTTTGCTGTACCCAGAATCGGAGACTGCTCCAATTTTGGGCACAGCGGACCAAATCGGACAGAATAACAGGGGGGTTTTCTATGTGAAAGCCGCCTAACGTGTGCTTTATCTACAGCACACGTTTAATAAAGTTACACTTTATCTACCAAAAACATTTGCTGCAGGTTTTTTTGCAACATTTCTTTTTCTTCTCTTTCTCATTCCTTTCTTTGGCTGAAAAAATTGATGTGCTGCAGATTTCATAAACGCTACAGTTCTCAAAAGTCAGGAGAATAAAAACAAGCATGAGATTTCTGAAATGTCATAGCTTTGGCTGGTACTGTAAAAAGCAGGTTTTGGGTTGTACAGCAAAAAAAACAGCAAAACAATGCTGCGTGTGAACATAGCCTAAGAGGACAGAACATGTGGAACAGAGAATATGGTCTGGACAAAGTTATGGTGTTTTGCAGGGGTATCAATGGATATATTATAATTCACAAGGTCAAAATGAAGACAAGAGCGGCGAGCGCTCCTGTGCTCCCCATGAGAAAGCCGCTGTCAGCCATCTCTGGCGGCAGCTTTTCTCTGAGTACAAAAGAAATACAGCCCGAAATCAAAACATGCAGGAATATTATCTTTTATGACATCAGCTTTCAGCAGTGGGTGATGAATACAGAAGTTGGTGACAAGCTTCTATTATACCTTTCCTCCGATTGTTCCACTCCTGGTTTTGGCTTACAAATTATTATTTAATGTCCTCCAGCTCGATTTTAAGCCATGGTGACGTGATGGATGAACGTTCTGTAGGAAGATGGATCCTATGCAGCCTACATGGGTCCACCAGGGTTTTCTCAACCATTTTCTTGATAGCATCCAACCAACAGGTCCTTTTCGCCTTGTTGCCTCTATTCTTCTCCTGACCATGATGTCCTTCTCCATTGATTTCTCTCTTCGTATGATGTGTCCAACATAGGCAAGTCATAGCCTGGTGATATTTGCTTCCAGTGACATGTCATGCTTGATACGGAGGAAAAGACTCACCAAATACTCAAAAGGTTCACGAGGTCTACTGAATATTTGCCTTATCGGGTCACTGTCTTCCTACATTGATGTTCAACAGAGTAGCGGGAAATTCTTTGAAGGCTTTTTGAGGCTATAACACCAATGCAAAGATTTGGCAAAAATAAACCAACTCTCCCAAATGATTCGCTGAGGTAGAAACCAAAACTCAAGTCGTAGAAAAATAGTGATTTTTTTTTTGTCCTGGAGAAGGACAAATGTCGTTCTCTGCAATGCGTCTACTTAATAAAAATCACCCTTTTTAACTCTTTTTGGACTGAATAATCCTTGCATCAGCGCGGCTTTATCCTTTTGTCTTTCGCTGCGTGGAATACCGACTGATTCACAAACATATGCTCAGATTTGCCATACATGAACGTTTTAAACTTCAAGAACACGGAGAGATGAGCATCTGCCCAACACCATCGCAGCATTTTACTGCAAAGGCAACAACAGGAGAAGACAGAAAGTCCGACCCAATTTATGTTGGTGAAGCATCCGCTAAAATCCACAAAGGAAACAAAATCTAATGACTGCGGCAACGTCTGGTAAATTAAACATAACCAATCATCCGGCGTAGAAAAGGAAGCTCGTCAGGGGGTTGATGAATATTTAAAATGTTTGGTGTCTTAGTCTAATGTACAAGCGAGTGACACAGTAATTATAGCCCCGGTTATAGCCCCGGCCGCCAGCACAACGGCTACTTTACACAGTAAAGTCATTTTTCATGCAGTACAGGAAGAATACAGAGGCGAGGGGGCAGGAGCGGGAGGCGATGGAGAATAATACTCCTATTAAGCTGTGAGCGATTCTTTTATACGTAACCTTTAGCTGAATCATAAATCAGGGGCCAATACATCAGGCTGAGTAATGGAAAAGGAGAAATGAGAATGACTGCAAAAATCAATTTATGTAATGTAAGACTTTATTTAATGAAGCTTTGTGGCTCTGCAGAGCACAGATCAGTTCATCTCGCCGCGGTTCAGAACAGTCTGTAGGTATCTTGTGGAATAAAGATGTCATCTAAATCTAACCCTATGGAAAATCCAGATATATAGAGACCCAATAACCACATAGTACGCCGGTCTGCTACTTGTCCTGCTGTGAGGATGTACTGGACATGAACGTGACCCCTGCAGCCAATCACTGGTCTCGGTGCTCTAGTGCCATACACATAAGCATTACCTGTAGGTCAGTGACTGGATGCAGTGGTTCAAGTGTACATGACTGCAGGCCATCACTGCAGGACAAAGATCAGAGAGGACTACTTTCATTTTATTTTAATACAATCACACATTTAAAAAGGTTTTTGCTATGTAAACTGAGGACAGCATGCTGTAAGGGTTAAAAAACTAAAGCAACTGTGCTTATGTTATCTATGTGTGTGCTATCGTTTACGTGAACTAAAGGCTTTATTATCCTGTGATTAAAGCCCCCATCACACATAACGAGATCATTAGCGAGATCGTTGTAACGTCACAGGTTTTGTGACATAACAGCGATCTCGCTAACGATCTCGCTATGTGTGACACTTCGTAGCGATCAGGCCCCTGCTGTGAGATCGTGATCGTTACAAAGTACTCTGGGTCATTTTTTGATCGTTGGTCTCCCAGCTGGGCAGCAATCATCACTGCGTGTGACAGCGAGAGACCAACAATCAGCGATCTCACAGGCTGGTAACCATGGTAAACACCAGGTATCTAGGCAGGTTACGGGGTAAAAAAAACCTAACTGGTTCTTTTTCAACAAGAACCACTGATCAGATTCCTTCGCCAAAGGTATCAACCTAATCTAGGACCCATCTAGGTTTGGAGAAGACCCTGGTGGACTCATCTAGGTTTGGAGAAGACCCTGGTGGACCCATCTAGGTTTGGAGAAGACCCAGGTGGACCCATCTAGGTTTGGAGAAGACCCATGGTGGACCCATCTAGGTTTGGAGAAGACCCTGGTGGACCCATCTAGGTTTGGAGAAGACCCTGGTGGACCCATCTAGGTTTGGAGAAGACCCAGGTGGACCCATCTAGGTTTGGAGAAGACCCAGGTGGACCCATCTAGGTTTGGAGAAGACCCTGGTGACTATTAGTTGGAAAACCCTGGTGAACTATCTAGGTTTGGAGAAGACCCTGGTGTACCCATCTAGGTTTGGAGAAGACCCAGGTGGACCCATCTAGGTTTGGAGAAGACCCTGGTGGACCCATCTAGGTTTGGAGAAGACCCTGGTGTACCCATCTAGGTTTGGAGAAGACCCTGGTGGACCCATCTAGGTTTGGAGAAGACCTGGTGGATCTATCTAGGCTGCACAAGATCGATCTTCCCACAGACGTTTATCAATCAAGTCACCATGGCTCAGGATTGTGCTGAAGGATGGCAATTAATAATAATTGTATTAATAAAAGTTAATTTTTAGGCCGATCACTTTCTTGCTGTTTTTTGTGCCGTTGTATTATAATATGCCACTGACGCAGGACATTACGAAAGATACCAAAGGGCCTTTAGATTAATCAGCAAAAGTGGATGGGTCCTGTGAACTCCCGGCTCAGTTGGTGCTGGTGGCTTTTCTACAGAACGGTCATGTCAGTAAAATGATTTGCTATGATAATCAGCTAATGTAAGTATTCCAAGATAAGTCATTAAAAAAAAAAAAGTGGTATAATGTCCAAGATAGACGGAGGGTGGGGGCCTAAAATTCAATGTCATATTTACGCCGGACACGTCAGCTTTCAAAAGGCCACATAGCTGACCACACACATGTACGAGGATGAGAAGTAGAGGTGACCACGCACGCGGATCACAGGAAAACCTTTTGTACTTTTACTAAATTTATAGGACCAGAAATGACTCGAGCTCCAGAGCCATCTGGTATCCTGGAGATAAAAGAGAAGGAAATTAAGCACATTTCATGATCTAAGCGCATTACAAAATGATGATGAGAGGTCACGTTCCATAGTAACTTAATAACATTGTAATTTACAGTAAACTCCACATCTCACCGAGAACAACACAGCAAGTCCAAATCACAATGGTAGCAGATACAAAGGGTTAATGGGGACATATAGGTACAAGTAACTTTCCATAATAAGCCATCATGTGTGTAATGAGGAATAACACTATTACTGACCTTATGTGACCTGTATCCTGCACTTTCCCCCATTCTAAACCAGATATTGACTCTGACTTGATGGGAGAAAGTGAACGGCAGTGATTTCTCCCCTTACCCATCACAGCACACAGGGTGGGATACATAGTCCACTTTTATAATACACAGAGAAGTATGGAAGCCATTATACAGCAGTACTGGGCAGTGTAGATGTGAATCCAGCTCTGGAGTAAGATAAACGACTTTAGAAAGCACAGCAAGATCTTTCTGTGTCCACCTATGCCCATTTTCTCACTTTGCCTCAGGGCTGTGGAGTCGGTAAGACAAACATTCGACTGAGACTCTTCACTTTTCCTGAATCAGACTCCTGACTTTACCCAAAATGGACACCGACTCCAACTCCACAACCATGGCTGTGAGGTCAGTAAGTAGCCAAACATCCGACTCCAACGCCACCCAAAATGGACACAGACTCCAACTCCACAACCATGGCTGTGAGGTCATAAGTAAGCCAAACATCCGACTCCAACGCCACCCAAAATGGACACAGACTCCAACTCCACAACCATGGTTGTGTAAGTCATAAGTAAGCTCAAACATCGACTCAACGCCACCAAATGGACACAGACCAATCCACAACCATGGTGTTAAGTCATCTGACCCAATCCCAATTTCGTGAATCAGACCCCACCCAAAATGGACACAGACCCCACCCAAAATGGACACCGACCCACCCAAAATGGACACCGACCCCACCCAAAATGGACACCGACCCCACCCAAAATGGACACAGACGCCACCCAAAATGGACACAGACGCCACCCAAAATGGACACAGACGCCACCCAAAATGGACACGACGCCACCCAAAATGGACACAGACGCCACCCAAAATGGACACAGACGCCACCCAAAATGGACACCGACCCCACCCAAAATGGACACCGACCCCACCCAAAATGGACACCGACCCCACCCAAAATGGACACCGACCCACCCAAAATGGACACGACCCCACCCAAAATGGACACCGACCCCACCCAAAATGGACACAGACGCCACCCAAAATGGACACAGACGCCACCAAAATGGACACAGACGCCACCAAATGGACACAGACGCCACCCAAATGGACACAGACGCCACCCAAAATGGACATCGACTGAGACTCTACAACCATGGCTGTGGAGTCAGTAAGCCAAATATCCGACTCCAACTCCTCAATTTCCCTGAATCCAATGCCACCAAAATGGACACCTACTCTGACTCCGACTACACAGCCTGCTTTGTCAATTCCCTCTCACCTCTCTCACAGGGCTGGCAAGTCCATCTTTTCTTCAGCAACAGTGAATGATGAGTTCATGAGGCACAAACAAGGGTGGGAAAAGTGGCTCATAGGCCGCTGATCAGATATACCAAAGGTTTCTTACATTCGCTTGTGAATTCATGTAAAGTACAGATCCCTTTAAAAGGCAAAACCAGGTAAGATACACAAATGCACATGGTAGACCTAAGGTGATATCACATGTGGCAGATATTTATATACTAGAACAAATGCTTCCAATGCAAGGATAATGTCTCTTTGCTGAGTTTTTGGAGAAGTTTGGACTTTCTGAGGCAGATTCGGAGAATTTCCACTCCAAAAATGTCCAGAAAGACTGTGTACACATAATTTAAAGACAGAAGAGAAGTCTGTAATACGACATTAGATAGAGCATAGCAAAAAAGAGATAAACACTATATAAAAGGGGATCTAAAGGTCTGATCATACCACATCTGACGATCCCGTGCACTTAAGCCCCGTCACACTAAGCGAGATCACTGTCGAGTCACAAATTTGGTAACTCAACAGCGACCTCGCAATGTGTGACACATAGCAGCGATCAGGCCCCCGCTGTGAGATCGCTGCTCGTTACAAACCGATCAGGACCATTTTTTGGTCGTCGCGCTCCCGCTGGGCAGCGTGGTGCATCGCTGGGTGTGACAGGGACAACAACCAACGATCTCAACACTACGCCGAGAGTGACAGGGTCCCAACGACCGCCGTATCGCTGCTGCATCACTGGTGAGATCTGACTGTTTGACATCTCACCACCGACCACATAGTGACGCTCCAGCGATCCCTACCTTGCTGGTGCGTCGCCAAGTGTGACGGGACCCTTAGATCAACTTAGTTTCGGCTGACCATCTAACAAGTGTGGGAGCCTCACCGCTGTCCCCCAACAGATTATGTGGGTGACTTAAGAACTGGGAGGTTGGAGTTTATTCTTCCAATCCTTTTGATTAGCAAAGAGAAGAGCAGCTACCAAATAATTTTGGAATCTGCTATCATATAGATAACACAGGAATGCGCATCTGGGCCCAGCGCTCCTGTGTATTGTGGGAGTTGGGGGAGATAGCGGACAATCACACAATGGCCATCAGCTACCCAATGTGTATGCTCAGATTTAACCTTGACAAAGTTCTGGAACAGGGCTCTCACACTCCAGACCTAGAGGGCCACACACAGTTCATGTTTTCAGGATTTCTTTAGCATTCTTTACTCTGTTTTTGCTCATCAGTTTTTGTAGCCAAAACCAGGAGTGGGTGATAAATCCAGAAGAGGTGAGTGTGTTTCTATTATACTTTTCCTCAGATTGCTCCACTCCTGGTTTTGGCTACAAAAACTGATGAGCAAAAACAGAGCAAAAACAGAGCAAAAACAGAGCAAAAACAGAGCAAAAACAGAGCAAAAACAGAGCAAAAACAGAGCAAAAACAGAGCAAAAACAGAGCAAAAACCGCACAGTGTGAATGAGCCTTAGCATCGGCAGGTGTAACCGCGAGGCAGTCCGTTCAATTTTCATATGTGGAAAAGAGTTAAATCTCTATTTTTGGATTTTCAATTCATAAATTTGCCAGGAAAATCATCAGCATTTTGGTCCTGTGCGGACAAGCACAGAGTGGGAGCAGAACTGTGCAGGATAATGTAAAGTTTTCTTTTTTGGAGTAAAGATATACATCTGTATAACACTACAAAATATATCTATAATATGTGAGGAAGCCAAGAAACATGCATATTGTCTCTTCACTAACATTTAATATCAACCCATTAACGACCCTTACCAATTGGCTTAGGATAATAGCCAGAGGGTGGAGGCACACTGTCATGCATCAAAACCGGAGCGGTTTGGATGTATGACAGTGATGCAAGTGCTGTGCGTATGAGTGTGTGTGCATGGCTGCATGCATGCGAGTGTGCTGCGAGTGTGCTGTGGGTGTCAGTGTGCTGCTGTCCACGGTCCTGAAGTTTGGTCGGCGGGATTTCTCAGCATGCCGAGTACTCCGCGAGCAAACTCAGCCCGCCGACAGCATTTACCAGTGTATTCAGACAGTGTTTGGTTACTGTGCCAGCAACCCGGCAGATTCAATCAGCTTTCACCGCTGTGAACGCAGGTATGAAAGCTGATTGGTTAAATCGGCTGGTAAATGCTTTCCATGGTGCTGAAGTTTCAACTTCAGCACTAAATTCAGCACCATGGAAGGCATTTACCAGCCGATTTAACCAATCAGCTTCCACCGCTGCAGTCACAGTGGTGAAAGCTGATTGGTTACTGTGCCAGCAACCTACAATCTCAAACACCGTTGCTTTGACAGCAGCAGGGTTTGAAGACATTGTAAGATAGCACATGCATGCGACTATCGCATAGCGTGCTGTATCGGTGCGGGATTTTCTCGCACCCATATACTTTCAACGGGCACTCGCGCGAAGGAAATCACGCTCAATTACAATATGCTTCAAATGAACTCACATTTCTCTCGCAATGCGAGTTAAGTGTGTTGTAAACGCATTAATATGACCAGTATCATTTACTAATACTGGTCCGAGTGCAATGCGAGTTTTTCTTGCACTGCACTCGCGCGAGTCTTACACCCGTGTGCCTCCACCCAAATAGCCAAACTAGAATCTGAATTTGAAGACATGGTGTTTTGGGGTATTGCCCCTCCTCAGTACAAAGTATAAGATCTAATTTGACTAGGTGAGAGGCCAAGACTGGCAAAGCATTGCGAGGCATTTAAGTCTCCTCATACTGGCAGGTCACCCCCTCCACAAGGAGAAACCTTACCACTTAGATCTGAGGCTTAGCATCTCACTGTCACGGAGACTCAAAGTCTCTTACTTTGGAGGCTTGTGACGGGTTTGGGACCTGTGTCTCATTCCTGTATTGAAAATTCATTTTAAATGTGTTTCTTTCATTTGGCAGTGTAGGAGGTAATCTCAGTTTCGGTTGCCAGCAAGCCCCTTAGTTCTCTTTGTAGGTGTGGCTACTTTGTGATTACTCCTATCTACTTTATATGGTAACAAGTTCCAGCATCCTTGCTGGTGATTGAACTCCATTCATGGCCTAGCTACCTGAGGTAAAGGTACTATTGTGGAGAAGCTGACCATTGCACAGCAGTCTGCTGCCTAGGAGAGTGGTAGCAGACATGATGTTGTCTTGTCGTTCTCTGTCTGTCTCCCCTTCTCCTCTTGTTGTTAGTAGTGTAGTGTTTGGGACCAGTGCTCCCGTCGGCTATTTCCCTATGTAGGGTTAACATCAGGGCCAGCGAAGGTCTAGGTATCCTGCTCGGCGTCATGGGGAAAAACCCATATAGGGACAGTAGGGAGATCAGGGCACAGCTGCAGGTAAGTGCAGGAGGTTGTCTTCCCCCCCATTCCCTATAAGCAAGGCCCTTCATTGTATTTGTCCCCATCACTGTTTCCCTAGTCTGTTGTGTGAAGTGCGCCAGACACAGTTGGTCTGTGCACCACTCTCACACACTGTAATCGGACACTCCCTAGTCCGTGGTGTGACACTCACCTAGCCAAATCAGATCTCATACTTTGCACTGAAGAGAGGCAATGCACCAAAATAAGGTGTCTGCACATTCAGATTCTGGTTTGGTTATCCTAAGTTATATGACAAGGCTCGTTACAGGGTCGATATTGACTTTTCGGATTGCTACTTTTAATAGGTGGTGCTAGAGTTCAACGCCTCTTCTTCTCTGAAGAGACAATTTAATTTCATTGCAGGCGTTTAAGTCTCCTCATACTGGCATGTCTCTCCCCACAAAGAGAAATCTTACCCTTTCAAGCCCAGAAAATCGTACTGGAATACTATATAATGAGGACTTATTCCTACAAAGGAAATATTGAACTGAACGGTACAAAGCCTTCCCTCCCGTTACCGCAGCTTCATATCTCTTAGTGCACTTGATAGCTTGTGTAGTATTTCAACAAGTTGCCCTTTATGAATTCTGACAGCGACATAACAGGGGCCGTGAAGTGAGCTAAAATACCTCGTTAACTATAATTTGCTCTCAATTTAAACCGCGCCATACTACAGTGCCCAGGTGACGGCGGGCGGCTTCACAAAGAGCGGGTACTGCAAGGGCGGCTTTTATTACAACGTAGCATTGTCAGCGCCGTCCTGTACAGCGGCAGCAATGTAAAACTGAGCCACTTCCGACATATTCCCTTACACTGCATTCACACCATACCGGATACAATGACACCATGTGTCACTGAAGAGCTGGAATAACCGGTTCTCTCTATTAATGGGAAGGGTCTACATAATGTGTGCCGCCACCGCGAAAATGCATGAGTACGAGCAGGTAAAAAAGGTTTGTACTGTGTTATCCAAAAGATAGAAAAATATTGGAATCTGACAGTGCTCAGTGGTTGATACCTTTTAATGGCTAACTGAAAAGATGGTAGCAAGCTTTCGAGACACTATGGCCTCTCCATCAGTCTAATAATGACACAGATTCTGAAGACACATACATATATACATATGCAGGGTGGGATGATGCAGTAAATACGACAGATGACGTAAAGCAGACAATAGTAGTCAGTCTTAGGAGGGGGAGAGGAGCTGAGAGGTAAAATCAAAGTTCCGAGGTAAGAGGCACAGATTGTATTATTGCTCTATAGGCCCCGTTACACGGTACGAGATTGTGAACGATATAGCCGAAACGTCACGGGTTTGGAGTCGTTCAAACGACAACGTTAGGACGTTGTTGCGTGTGACACCGAGATACGACTATGATAAATCGTTGGATCGTTGATCGTAGATTTGAGAACATGTTCTTAAATCAAACGATCCACAATCAGCCAACCTGCTGCATCGTTGTGTGTGACACCGCGATAACGATGTCGTTAACGACTTCTCCTATTCACAACAGTGAACCAGTATCTTTCGCTGGGTTGGGCGAACGATAGCAGCTCACTACATCGTTGGTGCGTCGTCCACGATATCTAGACGCGTGACAGCTCACCAACTATTCAAAAAGATGTCCTAATGACCGCGCTCCAGTGAGATCGTTGATGACATCTTAAGGACATTGAAGCGTGTAACGGTACTTTATGATAAGTGGTTGCTCGAGACCTAAACATTCCTCTATGAATGTAAAAAGACATAAATCCATGTCAAAGTTCATTCTCAGTTTATATTCCCACACTCCTCTGTCTTGCTGTGATCTGAAGTTAAAGGAATGAATGTCTCACATGGATTTATGTCTTTCTATATTCATTGAGGATTTTACAGGTCTCGACCAACCACTAAAAAATTATTTAAAAAAAAAAAAAAAAAAAAGAAAACTGGTTTAAGTACATCCCTTAATGAGTACTGTTCACCTGGACAAGGGTTCTACATTTGTTAAAGGGAATTTGTCACCAGGTTTTTTTTCCATGTAATCTGAGAGCAGCATAATGTGGAGACTGACCATTTTTTCTACTGTTCGTACAGTTAAAGGGAACCTACCGGAATGTATTCAGCAGGAAGTACTGCTCTCTATTGCAGTGTCACCACAAGAGAAATAAGGTAACACACAGTTCTGGTTTTTGCTATGTAAACTGAGGACAGCATGATGTAAGGGTTAAAAAAAAGAAAAAGCCACTGTGCTTTTATCATCGGTGCTCTTGTTTACTTAAACTAAACTGTGATTAGCATTACAGGACTAAAAAGTCACACGCGCGGCAGTTTGACACGCCCCCTGCTGTAGATGACAATCTCTTGAGAGCCTGGTGTGGGCGGGGGCAGCTCTCCCAGCTCTGCTGTGTCTCTAGAACTAAATACTTTGATTGTGTCAGATTGGCTTCAGCCAGTAATCTATGTGATACATTGTTGGATTCAGGGTTTTGTAGCCTATATTATGTTGCAGTCAGATGAGGTAGCAAATGCATGTGGACAGATTCCTGTTAAAGTCCAAAAGGGCTCCAGAGTGAGATACACTATTTAGTTTTGCGTTTAATAGAGGAGTGATCTGAATTGGAGACCCTCCTCTATTAACAAGCCCTGTAAATGATGGCCTAACCCTTCCCAACCCTATTAAAAAATGAAGTCATGACCATAAAAAGCATTAATTATCTCCCCATTAAAAAGAAATGTGACTCTTAGTGCAATAACCGCACCATTAGTAAGACATGCACGGCCTCACCGCTCCAATAAACCTTCCCAGGAACACTAGAGGTGGTCACCCCCCTCCAAAAAATAATAGTAATGACATTGGATGGTTTGCACGCATTTGTCACCTCCTAATTGTGGGATCACAAGGCTGATTTTACAACCTTCCTCCTAGGAAGTGATGGCCATTAAGCCTTTTGCAGACGGATTTCATTATATACAATAAGCTTTATTCTACGTCTCTTCAATGATGACTAGGAAGAAAACATGATGGCAGCATCCCCCCTCCGGTGAAGCACATTGATCACTGTGTACTATGCAGACAGACGGGAGATCGATGTTCTGCAGATGAGTGAAGGGTCCGAGTGATATTGATTGGCAATAAGGCCTCCAGCTATGTAGTTGTAGGATTAATATGGAATATGGAGCCTGGAGGACAATATGGCCACCAAAGCAGATTCCATATGACAAATTAAAGGTATCACAATGTATCTCTCCCAACACTCATCAATTTAATAATTCCATAAACCTACAAGCAATGAATCACACAATATATGTGAGCGGGCTGTTTAAAGATGAAGAAACTTACATAAATTATTTTCACTGTAATTATTATCATTTTACAGTTTACAGTGACTACAGTCAGGGTGGATAAAAATCAATGTTTTTAAAAAAAAAAAAAAAAAAAAAAAAAAAAATCGGATTTTTTTCAATAAACTGCTTTTTGAGGAAAATATTTTACCATCCAAAGGTTCTTCCATCATGAGATAAAGCGGAGTTGTTTAACTCAGTAGAATAAAGGCTGTATATGTGTAACATTCACAATGCCATGCTCTTCTAGAGGATTCTGTAGGTTTAGTGGGCAGTTTCTCTCCTATATTATCACAGACGCTCGCCTTACTTACGCAGTTCTCAAGACTGAATTTGACTCCGCAGAGGTCCCAGCATCTTCTTTACGGCAAAAATGTTACAACATGAACAGAGTTGAGAAAAAGACCTTAATCCTATTGTTCTACAAACCTATGAATACAGAATCAACCCCTTCAGTGCCAAGTCCAAGAAGTTAGACAATATGTTCCTGATTGTTTGGAGTGGAATAGATCTGCACAACACAAGAAGAATGTGAATCTAAGTGTGAGGAGGAGGAAGGGCAAGCAGACAAGAAAATGAAAGTGAAACTTTGAGCACAATACTGCAGCATAGCCACAGACAGACAAGTCTGGATCTGTTTGTGTGTACGATCTGAGGTTTATTACATTCTTTCCTTATAATGGCAGCGGGCCGTAAAAAAGACCCAGTTTGGGAATATTTTAATGAAGCTCCTTCGCCTATCGGTAAGGCAGGCATGCGTGCAAAATGCAAACGATGCAACAAAGAGATGCAAGGCCTGGTGGCGCGAATGAGGCAACATCATGAGAAGTGCGGTGATGAAGATGACCAAAGAAACACTTCTGAATAGGCAGGATCTTCAGGTTGGTAAACATTTTTATTGAATCTTATTTCTAAAGACTGAACTGTCATGTGTGAGAAAAATTATATTTCTTATTATTACTGCATGTTACTGTCCTTTTGGGGCAGGGGCAGTGATGTGTTGTGTACAATAAGCAGAAATTGTATAATAAACAATAAAATAACAGCATTGACTTATTTTGTTTAGGGGAATTCATGGATTCTGGAAACTATCCACCTCTAAGATCACCATCATCCTGTTCTACAGTTTCAGAGTTATCCATCCAGGATAGTGCTTCATTAGCAGCAGCATCATCATCAGACACCCACAGCCACATATCACCATCACCCAAAAGGAAGAAAAAACCTTTACCTCCTGGAACCACCATAGATAGGTTTGTGATAAGAACTAGCAGATTAGAAAAAGAGTTGATTGATGAAACAATTGCCCAGTTTATTTATGCAACGAACTCTTCTTTCCGTCTGACTGAGAACCCACATTTCATTAATATGGTTCAGTCACTGACACCAGGATACAGTCCACCCAGCAGAGCTGATGTTGCAGGGAAACAGCTGGATCAAGTGTATGACAGAGAAATGGAGCAATGTGCAACAGCTCTGGAGGGTAAAATTGTTAACCTAAGTATTGATGGGTGGAGTAATGTCCACAATGATCCTATTGTATGTGCTTGTATAACAACAGAAGAAGGTAAAGTCTTCCTTGCACAAACAACTGATACGTCAGGAAATGCACACACAGCAGAATACTTACAAGAAGTGAAAGTAAAAGCTATAACGACATGTGAACAAAAATTCAAATGTCTAGTACGCAGTTTGGTCACTGACAATGCTGCAAACGTATCCAAGATGAGAAGAGATTTAGAAGAGCAGGGAGGGAATACAAAGCTGCTAATAATATATGGTTGCAGTGCTCATTTGCTGCACCTCTTAGCCAAAGACTTAAATGTTCCAGAAATAAAGGCTAATGTTGTTGAAATTGCTAAATACTTCCGTAATAATCATTTTGCTGCAGCAGCTCTGAAAAGGATGGGTGGAACCAAGCTAACGCTCCCACAAGATGTTAGACGGAACTCTGTGGTGGACTGTTTTGAGCAGTGTATCAAAAACTGGCATATTCTGATGACACTTTGTGAAGAAAATCGAGATAAAATAGATGGCACTGTCACGGCCAAAATCCTCAGCATTGGGCTTAAGAGAAATGTTGAACATATGCTGAGCTTCCTGAAACCCATCTCTCAAGCTTTGAACAAAATACCGAAAAATAGCTGTTTTATTGCGGATGCTGTTGAAATTTGGAAGGAACTGAGTGAACACTTAAAAACAGAACTACACATGGACAGAATTAAATTGCAAGCAGTAAACAAACGAATGGGACAAGCACTGACTCCAGCTCATTTTTTGGCAAATATTGTCAATATCCAATATCAGGGTCAAAACCTAAGTGCTGAGGAAGAGGAGTTAGCTATGATATGGGTATCCAGCAATCATCCATCTTTAATGCCAACTATAATAAACTTCAGAGCTAAGGGGAACCATTCAAGAAATATATGTTTGCTGAAGATATTTTAAGGAAGGTCACACCAGTAAACTGGTGGAAGTCACTTAAGCGCTTGGATTTAGAGACTGTTCAAGTAATGATTTCACTTTTAACAGCAGTAGCTTCTTCTGCAGGCGTTGAAAGAATATTCTCTTCCTTTGGACTCATTCATTCTAAATTGAGAAAGCGGTTGGGACCCAATAAAGCAGGAAAGCTTGTTTTTCTATTCCAGATTATGAATAGGAACAAAGAAGAAGATGATGATGAAGATGACGACAAGTGAGCTACAGAGAACAGCAGGGACAGTAGTATTTAAGTTTTTCATGTGTCGGCTGGGCTGACAGTTCAAGTTTCTTAAAATATATATATATTTTGTTTAGCCAAATTAGTTAACAAACATGGATGTTTGTTTAAGCAAATAACTTATGCTGTAATGTTGTTATTGTTTCAGTTGAATAAATCTATTTAAATTGTTATTAAGGTCAGGATTATTTTTCTCCTTCCTAAGTACAACAGAACAGTGGTGTCCAAATATGAATGATTAACCCATTAAACTGGGAGAAAAAAGTAATATAAAAAGTGATTCTAAAAATCTTTATCTACTTGCATGTTAAAGTAGCAAGAACTAGTTTAGGTAGAAACCTAGATTTAAATCACTGATTTAAATCAAGCCTTACTGACTAGTGATTTAAATCGTGATTTAAATCAAATCCACCCTGACTACAGTTAAAGGGGTTGTCCAGGACCTTATCATTGATGACCTGTCCTCATGAGAATTCATCAATGTCTAGCCGGCCAGGGTCCGACACCCGGCACCCCGCTGATCAGCTGTTCTCAGTGCCAATGGCTGAGTTTAGGAGCTGGTCTGTGGCCACGGCGGGTACAGCACATCCTCCTCCTGTGAGGCGGATGGGCGACACTCAGAAGACAGAGCAACTCTGGACCTGAGTATACCCAGCCACTGAGTACAGCTGATCTGCGATGGTGCCGGGTGAGCCACCATGGCGCTTTAGCGATCTATTCTTGATAGTCAGGGGTTCTACCACTACCCATTTAATATAACATTTTGAAGGAAATGGAGGTTCAGCATGTGCACTACCACTGCATTCAAAGTTTAGGATGTGGATCGATACACTGGGGACACTGTTCTCCGATATCTGTCCCATCCACAGATCATTAGAGGGGATGTCCAGTCATAGGGATATGATGACTAATCTACAAGATCAGTCATCAACAGCAGAACATGCGGGTCCATCCCCCAGCAACCCCTCCGATTGGCTGTTTTTTGATCTGACAGCAGCCAGGTGTAAACACTTTGAGCAGCTAAGTAGAGATCCATCTAATGCAGGGATCCCTAACTCCAGTCCTCAAGGGCCGCCAACAGGTCATGTTTTCAGGATTGCCTTAAAATTGCACAGGGATTGAAATCATCTCCTGTGCAGGTGATTATATTATCATCAGTGCAATGCTAAGGAAATCCAGAAAACCTGACCTGTTGGTGGTCCTTGAGGACTGGAGTTGGGACCTCTGATTTAATGTATAGCAGCCGCTGCTGTCTACTGCGGCTAGCTCCTATTCTTCTGCAATGGCCTGCAACATCCACTATAATTTCATCCTAAGTGCTTACATCAGGGCTCTGCCAAAGGAAACAGCCGATTGGTGGAGGCAGCAGGTGTCAGAACAACCCCGATCAGCTATTGATGACCTAGTTCTTCAAATGCCCAAAAAAACACTTTAAAGGGAATCTGTCAGCTGGTTTTAGCAACGTCATCTGATAGCAGCATGATGTAGGATAACACACCCTGAATCCAACAATGCATTACTTACATTACTGGGTGCAGCTGTTCTGACACCATCAAAGTTGTTAGATTTAGCCATATAGCAAGAGCAGAGAGCTGCCCCCGTCCACACCAGGCTCTGTATGTACAAAGTCTATAGACAATAAGGCGCAGCAGGGGGCGTGCCGGACTTGGGTTCACATGCTGTTGTGTCCAGGCAATGATATGACACTGGTACTAAAACTAACACAGCAGGTAAACAACAGTGTGATAAGGGACACATGGCTGAATTCAATGTGTTAACCCTTACAGCTTGCTGATTTAAGATTACATAGCAAAAACCTGCTGACAGATTCCTTTCAATAGAGCAGAAGTGTGAATATTTGACCCCTGCACCATTCAAATAGTGAACCCTGGACCCTCAGCTAACTGATCAGATTGGGGTGTAAGCAGTGAGAGCCCCAAATGATCCACACAATGGCTCAGTGGTTGACACTGTTGCATTACAGAGCTGGGCAAGCAGTTTGTATGTTCTCCCCTTGTATGTGTGGGTTTCCTCCGGGTTCTCTGCTTTGCTCCTTCACTCTAAAGGCCTACTGATAGGGAATGTAGATTGTGAGCCCCAATGGGCACAGTGATGATGTCTGTACAGTGCTGTGGATATTAATGGTGATATAAAGCATAAAAATTATATACCAGTGAGCAAAATAAATATTAAACAGTCTTTATATTTTATCACATAGATAAAACCAATGAAGAGCTACATTCTCCTAAAATGAGAAGTCTTTCACATACTGAGATCTTTGCAGGGTGCGAATGACGAGAGAAAACTGCACTAATCAGTGACAAGAGAAGAGCCTCCTGATGGAGCAGGGTGACAGCGCAATTCCTAAACTTGCTCTTCAGGTTTTGAAGAATGTTAATGAATCATTACTTAACGCTGGCTTCCAGTGTCCCAGATCAACCTCTGCCCACGCGAGACGTACACCTCCCTCACACATGTAATAACAAGCAGCAATGAATCCAGCCCGCAGTGCCACCACTATGCAGATCGGTGTGCCACCACTGTGCAGCCCGCGGTGCCACCACTGTGCAGCCCGCGGTGCCACCACTGTGCAGATCGGTGTGCCACCACTGTGCAGATCGGTGTGCCACCACTGTGCAGATCGGTGTGCCACCACTGTGCAACCCGCGGTGCCACCACTGTGCAGATCAGTGTGCCACCACTGTGCAGATCAGTGTGCCACCACTGTGCAGCCCGCGGTGCCACCACTGTGCAGCCCGCGGTGCCACCACTGTGCAGCCCAGGGTGCCACAACTATGCAGCCCAGGGTGCCACAACTATGAAGCCCGCAGTGCCACAACTATGCAGCCCGCGGTGCCACAACTATCAGCCCAGGGTTCCACAATTATGCAGCCCAGGGTGCCACAACTGTGCATTCCGCGGTGCCCACAAGTGCGCATTCCGCAGTGCCCATAACTGTGCAGCTCACAGTGCTCACAACTGTGCAGCCCGCAGTGCCTACAATTGAGCTGCAATACGGGCAGGGCCCTGTCCTCTTGGACAAAGCAAACCACAGAAAAGTATAATTAACACCAACACTGAGATCATTGCTTCAGGTTATGTTCACACATCACTTTTTTGCTGCTTTTGTTTGCAAAACCTGGTCATTTTGCAGTAAAAAAGGTGTTTCCAAAAAGTAGTCTTTGCTGCGTTTTTTGAGAGAGAGAGAGAGAGAGAGAGAGAGAGAGAGAGAGAGAGAGAGAGAGAGAGAGAGAGAGAGAGAGAGAGAGAGAGAGAGAGAGAGAGAGAGAGAGAGAGAGAGAGAGACTTAACTCCCTCTCACTATGGTCACATTACTGACATCACACAGGTCCTTGTAGAGAGCATTACATGAATTTCGGCATGTGTGCAGTTGAGTGACATGTCTGCTAATCACCTGGATGACTGTATGACTGGGCAACTAGATAATGAAAACATCAAAAGTATCTAAAGTGCTTTTTTGGGATAAACACAACGATTAAAAAAAAACAGGATACGAATGCACACTACAGGTTCGGGGACGGTTTAAAGGGACTCTGTCAGGTCATTTTTCAGTATGATACTAATATTACCCTTGAATAGGGCTTGGGCAGACCTTTTAAAAACATGTAAAATCATCATTGTACCGTTTGTAGTTTCCATGTTATCACCATTGTCAAACCCTGCAGAGAGCTGCTGCATTAGACCTGTCCCATTATAAGCAGAGACGATTAGTCCTGTGCTGTATAAACTGCTATGTAATTATGCACTCCCTGTCAGCAGCTCTCTCCTCCCTCTCAGCAGCTCTATCCTCCCTCCTCCTGTTCTGTTCAGGACAAGGAGGGAGAAAGCTACAGGTCTGCCTTATCTGATCTAGACTCCATTTGTTTCTGTAAAAAGGAATCTCTGCTGTGCTGTGGGAGATCCTATGTTTATCTCATCTCTTGGTTTTGCTGCAAAGAGAGTAGAGAGGAGGATACAGGCCCCCCCCCCACATCCCCCACCTGTGATCTCCTGTGCTGTGATGTGAATATGTGACATGCATATTCATGCATGGGGAGTGGACAGCAGAGAACTAAGTGGATCATTCACTGTGATTGACAGATGGAATGAATATCTTAATTTGAAGTTTACAGAAGATAGGAGGGAATATAAATAAAAGAAATACTGTACATAAATAGAATTTAGAGTGAGGAATTAGAAAATTATATCAGTTACATATGGATTTTTGACCTGACAGTTTTCCTTTAATAATAATAAGGTAACCTATTTTCAGGTTTGTTATTGATTTATGAAATAAAAAACGATGGTTACTTTTAAAGAGGATCTGCCATAAACATAAGGCCGGCTTCACGCCACGATTTTTACCTGTCAAGTTGTGTCCGGTGTTTTGCAGGAGGCAACGGACACAACCTGACAGCTCCGCACGAACAGAATCGGAGGGCAAATATGCCCTCTGATCCTGTTTTAACCCAGATTAGTTACTGCATGTCTGTGCCGCTGTCCAGTGCTGAAATTCCAGCACCGCAGGTGCAGGGGAGCTAGACGCGGTGCCGAAATTTCAGCCATGGAGCTCTTCAGGTGCTGGACTACAGCAGTGGCTATTTCAGCTGCGCTGTCCAGGTGTTGAGCGAGTGCGGCTTGAATTTCAGAGCCGCCGCTCTTTCAGCACCCAGCGTCTGGGAATCGGATCATTTGTTTTGACGGATCCGGCGCCCATAGACCCCCATGTTATGAGTGCAAGATAGCCGGGAGGATCCATTTTTGTTAATTTTTTGCCCCAGACACAAAAAAATGCTGTGTCGGGGCAAAAAAATGAAAACAACTGGATCCTCCCGGACAGACACACACCTGGATGGCAAATAACTGCCATCCGGCACCATAGGGACACAGGGGGGGCAACACCTGATCAAGTTCTGTCTGGTGCATCCTGCAAAACACCGTACCTGACAGGTAGAAATCGTGGTGTGAAGCCAGCCGAACACTTTTTTAACCTGGTCAAAATGTTGCTGGCAGCGTTTACCTAAAAATGTTCTTTTTCTAATTGTCACATTACTGAAATGTGGGTCCCACATCCATGTAAGTAAATCTGATCTTGTTAGTCAAAGTGGGATTGCCATCAATGCTTCTTTATATCTCCTTAAAGGATTTTCCCCATGAACAAAGTTCATTTAAAACAATAGATCTTGGAATAATAATAGTTTCCACAATTGGATGTTTAAAAAAATTGTCCCTGTGCTGAGATAATCTTATATATGTATCCCTGCTATGTACTGTGTAATGGATGTGTCTGACCGTACAGGGACATGGTCTGATCATACCACATCTCCTGTGCTGAGATCATCTTATATATGTGTCCCTGCTATGTACTGTGTAATGGATGTGTCTGACCGTACAGGGACATGGTCTGATCATACCACATCTCCTGTGCTGAGATCATCTTATATATGTATCCCTGCTATGTACTGTGTAATGGATGTGTCTGACCGTACAGGGACTTGGTCTGATCATACCACATCTCCTGTGCTGAGATCATCTTATATATGTATCCCTGCTATGTACTGTGTAATGGATGTGTCTGACCGTACAGGGACATGGTCTGATCATAAACATCTCCTGGGCAAGGGAGGACAGAAAAGAATTTTTAAAGCTGGCCCTCACACACAGCCGGTCTTTTGGAGGCATATCCCTTTATTATAAGTGCGTTAAAGCCTAAAAACGACAGGTTATGACCCCAGTTAGGCTCCAATACAAATCCACCCTCCATAGTGTAATTTTATTGTGAGCAATTTATGGATTGAATCATTCACAAGAAATGAGAAATAAGAGCCAGACAGATCATCTGCCATCTACAAATCCCTGCAGGACTAATTATACATCTCCCATCTCCAGGACAGAGGCGGCCTCGGCACAGATCCTGTGTGTTGTGTGGATCTCATGTAAAATAGATAAGCCTATCCAGAGATACAAAAAAAAAAAAGGAGAGAATCACCTGTGTAACCAACGGTGAAGCCCTCAAGACATTCACAATGCTCTGTAATATGTCACCATTTCTACGCTCCCCGGCTTCACTGCACAAATTGATGAAAGGGACGCCGGGTCTTGCAAATCCTGATATCGGGCCCTTAGGGGCGCAGTAACGTGATTAGTAGGACGACTTGTTTGAGGGGAGAAAACCAAAGACCCCTCAACTAGTCTGAGAATAATTAGCACTGGAAACGGATTTTTACCATTCTATTTCTTGACATACACTGCAACCACTTATAGTGTACAAAGGGCTTGTTAGGCCAGATTATTATTATTATTATTTATTTATAGATCACCATTGATTCCATGGTGCTGTACATGAGGGGGGGTTACATACAGACAACTTAAAAATACAATGAACAAACTAACAGTGACAGACTGATACAGACGGGAGAGAGGACCCTGTCCTTGCGGGCTTACATTCTACAGGGCAATGGGGAGAGAGGCAGAAGGTTGGGTCTGCTCTGGTGGTGGTGAAGCGCGGTGGATTAGTTGGGCAGCAGAGTTAAGGTTAGATTGGAGATGTGCAAGAGTGTTGGCAGGGAGGTCACAGAGGAGGTTGCTGCAGTAGTCGAGACGGGAGATGATGAGGGCATGTACTAGTAGTTTAGTAGATTAAAGGTTGAGGAAGGGACGGATTCTGGAAATATTTTTGAGTTGGAGGCAGCAGGAGGTGGCGAGAGCTTGGATGTGCGGTTTGAAGAACAGGGCAGAGTCCAGGGTTACTCCGAGGCAGCGGACTTCAGGTGCAGGACAAAGTGTGATGTCATTTATTGTGATAGATATGTCTGGTAAGGAAGGTGTGTGAGATGGAGGAAAGAGGAGTTCGGTTTTGTCTACATTGAGTTTTAGGAAGCGAGAGGAGAAGGAGGAGGATATGGCTGATAGACACTCTGGGATTCTGGACAGGAGAGAGGTGACATCTGGGCCAGAGAGATAGATCTGAGCGTCATCAGCGTACAGGTGATACTGAAAGCCATGGGACTTTATGAGTTGTCCCAGACCAAGGGTGTAGATTAAAAAAAAAGGAGGAACCCAGGACAGAGCCTTGAGGGACCCCAACAGAGAGGGGATGGGGTGAGGAGGTCGTGGGGGTGTGGGAGACCCTAAAAGTGCGGTTGGAAAGGTAGGTGGAGATCAAGGAGAGGGACAAGGTCAGTGATGCCAATGGAAGAGAGGATCTGTAATAGAAGACAGTGGTTGACTGTGTTGAATGCAGAGGACAGGTCTAGAAGGAGGAGGACGGAGAACTGTCTGTTAACTTTGGCCCTGAGTAAGTCGTTAGTAATTTTGGTCAGGGAAGTATCAGTGGAGTGCTGGAGGCGGAAGCCAGATTGAAGGTTGTCAAAGAGAAAGTTGGATGAGAGGTGGGATGACAGTAACAGTGTGGACATGCTTTTCGAGAAGTTTGGAAGCGAACTGGAGGAAGGATATGGGCCGGATGTAGAGGTCGGGTCGAGGGATGGCTTTTTTAACATAGGTGTAATTGTTGCATGCTTGAGAGCAGTAGGAAAGGTACCAGAAATTAGTGATAGGTTGAAGAGGTGGGATAGGGCTGGGATAAGTGTGGTGGTGAGGTTGGGGAGGAAGTGGGATGGGTTCCAGTGCACAAGTGGTGAGGTGCAATCTGGAGAGGAGGTGTGCAAATTCTTCTTCAATGATGGAGGGGAGGAGGGTTAGTGGGGGGGAGTGGTCTGGTATACATGGGGGCTGTATAAAGAAGAGAAGCAAAGACAGGGTAAGTAGGTGGGAGAATGAGAGTGGTCGGCTTGTTTTACCTTTCTGCAGGAGAGATGTGAGATTGAGAAGCAGGTCATCAGAGGAGCTCAGGTGAGGAGGTAGGAGGGATGGTGAGACAAATTTTTGCGTTGGGAGTGATGGAGATGTTACTATAGGATAAACTAATCATGTTTTGGTGGGACCTGTCAGGTTCCCTTTAACCAGCTGTCGACTTTTAAAAGGAGTAGACTGCGTCGTGGCGACTGACACAAGCGCCAGGGCCATGGGGGCGTCGACACGAGAGCCAGGGCCGTGGGTGGGAGGGTAGAAGGCTCACACAAACGCCAGGGCCGCAGGGGGTGTGAAACTAGGTGCCAGGGCTGCGGGCGGGAGAGCAACACTAGCCAGGGCTGTTGGGGAGAGGGGGTGACACTAGTGTCAGGGATGTGGGGGGACACAAGGGCCAGGGCTGCGGGGGTAGAGATGTCGGAGAAAGGGTTGACATGAGCGGCAGGGCCTTGGGGGGGCGGGCGACACTAGCGCCAGGGCTGCAGGGAGCAAGCACAGGTCTAGTAGACAGCATAGTATTACTAATGCCAGGCTACTGCCTTGTTCCCATTATGGAGGAGGGCCACACGAGCGCCAGAAATGTGATGAGTGGGAGGGGGGAGGACTACCGATTCCCATTGCTGGATGTGATAGAAAAGAACTCCAGCTACACAAACTTGCACTCTTCCTTGGTTTGTTAAAAGTCTTCCAATAACAGCATTGCCCAAGTACAAGCATCCACGCATTTCAGATGTCACAACATTCTTAGTGGTGACCATAGGATGCTGTGACATCCAAAACCTGTGGATAATTACAGTAGCTACTTTACCTGGGCAATGCTGTTATTGGATCATTTTAATGAATAAAGGAGAGCACAAGTTTGTAAACCTGCTGTACTATGGATCTGCACACATCCCGGCTGGAGGGTTTCCGTGCTCCAAATTACCACCTAGTCATACTAAGGGGAGCTGGAAGTAGCCACCTCTGCAGCCTTGCTCTACATGCCCTGGTCCAGCATCAGCAGTGAATTCACATCAAATGACGATTGCAGCATCAGTACCAGGAGGCCAGACAGCGTTCACAGCAACTCCGCCTGATTATTAACAGCGATAGCTCCATTTAGGAATCTGTTGGCGTTTTCACCTGTATGTTTTGGAGAAGATTACAATGGAAGCCCCCACACTGTACTCAGGGAAAGCACTGCATGTGAGTGAGGCTAGGTGTGGGCCCAAATCCCAGACACTCAATTTAAATTAAGGTCTGTACCCTCTCTGTAGACTTTGTTTAATTTCCCTCTTACTGCCCAAGTACTTTAGGATCTGAATAGTCTTTCTATTATATATTTGAATTCATCCCTCATTATGGTTGAGAAATCTTGGGGTGAGATCAGTTTCTTGTATCAGTACTTCACCGATCTTCTTCTTAGGCTAGGGTTAGATTTGTGGCAAAATTTTGAAATCCTGATCTGGTTTTAAGCTGTCAAAAAGCTCAAAACCGGATCAGGAACCGCTGCCCTTAGGAGCCCATTATAAAACCGGATTGCACTACATGAAATCCGGTTACCGCATTCGGTTTTCCTGCCTGCGGTAAAAATCATGCAGGCAATGGTTTTTGCACAGTTTTCTAAACCGTATCCGGATTTCAATTGGAAACCGCAAATGTGAGTGGAGCCGGTACGGTAATGATTCCTGTAGTCTCTTGAAAAAAATCGGAGAAAGCCCGGATTCGCCCGGGACAATCCAATTTCAACCGACTAGAATTCCCGGACAGCAAAAACCATGCTGGAAATCCTGGCAACATTTCTATTACCGCAATGTCTCCTGCATCCAACATCCGCATTGCACATTATGGGCAATCCGGTTACAGGATGCGGATTTCCGAACATATTTTGTAGGCAAAATGTGTCTGAAGGCACTTGCGATTACCGCATCCAAAAGGTAACCACAATAAGCCTTCCAAATGTGACCCTAGCCTTAGATATTCGGCCCTTGTGCCCTATGGGTTAGGCAATCTTGGGCCTTATATACTCTGCCCTGTGAATCGTATTCCTGCTATTCTTTATAGGTTTGGAAAGATGTGCCGCTGCCTTGTGGCTTCTGCTTCCGTCCAGCTGTAAGGCTATCCTACAATCCATCGCATCGACCGGAAGTGCGCCAGACGCCATATTAGAAGACCCAAGTCATTGGTCTCTTAATATGGCTATCGCCACAATTCAGGCTGACACCTCCCCCCGCATCAGCTCCCCCCCTGCATAGTGTTACCGCTGACCGCTCTCAGGATGGGGGCGAGATCATGTGACCCTGCGTGTCACGTGACCCCATGACATCACACAGGTCCTTGCCGTCCTGACATCGGTCAGCGGTAACACAGTGCGCGGGGGAAGCTCATGGTGCTGGGAAAGCTGAGGGTGCGGGTGTGAGGCTGAGGGTGCGGGGCAGGCTACTGGTGTGAAGGGGAGAGGCTGCTGGTGTAAGGGGGGATCTTCCCAATGCCATTGCATCGGTTCTTCATCTAGTATACATATACAGTATTCAAATCACTTTTCTGTGACGATTAGGCTATGTTCACACAGTGCATTTTTGTTACGCTTTTGCTACAGTAAAAACTGTGGAAACACAGTTTGTAATAAAATTTTCTGGCAGTAGGTCTCCAGCATTTTTATTGTAAGGTTTACTGTGTTTTTGATGTGCAAGTTTGCTGCTTTTTGCAATGTTCTATCTACTGGATATAAGCAAGTTGTCATTTGCAATGTCTCTCTCTCCCCCTCCCTTCTCTCTCTCTGTCTCCCCTCTCCCTACCTGCCCCTCCCTCTGTCTCCCCTCTCCCTCTCTGTCTCCCCCTCTCCATCTCCCTCCCTGTCTTCCTTTCTCCCCCTTTCCATCTCTCTCTCTCTCCCCTTTGTCCCCGTCTCCCCTTCTCCATCTCTCTCTCTCCCCTTTACATCTCTCTCCCATCTGTCCCCTCCCCTCTCTTTCCCTGTCTCCCCTCTCTTTCTCTCCTCTGTCCCCCTGTCTCCCCCTCTCTCTCTCCCCTTTGTCCCCTGTCTCCCACCTCTCTTTCCCCTCTGTCTCCCCCTCAACACAACACTAAAATGCAGCAAAAACGCTTTGCATTGTGTGAACATAGCCTTACAGTTTCTATATTTACTGTTAGATAATTTTGAGATTGGGCATACCCCTCCCCTCTCCCACCATCGGCTGGAGGGCACTTGTTCCTCTGTTCACTGTGTGTGTTTTGATCAATATTTAATAAAGTTGTGTTTTCATAATCTCTGTATATCTTGTCTGACCTGGATGTCAGAATAGTGTGCGAGTGTGAACCTGGCCAGAGGAGACCCGTACAATAAAAGCCAAAATATGTACCGGTACTACACTGAACATCAGCACAAGAAAGAAGAGTCACAAAAGCAAAGGCTACAAGAATATGAAGAAATACAAAGAAGCCTATGTACACAGGACAATATAGAGGAGGCTTTTATCTGTGCTGTGATTATGCCGCACCTGGCACAGGCCCCTGAGACAGGAGAGGGCATGAGAGCGCTCTACAACCAGAATGCACCATTGTAGTTAGATTGAATCATTGACTTCATTAAGAAAAACACATGGCACAAACCCATTGCTTTTTTGCTGCGTTTTCTTACCACAGGATGCAGATTTGGTGAAGAAATCGGCAGCATGGGTACATACCCTAAGAAGAAGTGTTTTCAGCAGGCTCGCTATCAGCACAGGTAAGATTGCAATGCCAGGTAGCACCTCTATACACTGCTGATAGCACAGAATCCACCAATCACAATAGGCGATATCACACAGCTGACGACCTCCCCTCCATTCACATTACACGCTCATTAGATGCTTCCATACAACAAGCTCCCAGTCAGTCTATTGCTGCTAATGTACATGTGCATTTCCTCAAAGAACATTAAAAGCGCACTTTTTGGAGCACTTTTTTCCAATAAACTTCTATTTTCTTCCACAAATAAATAGATGTAAAATTCCAACTGCGGTTTGAAGTGCAGAATCCCATTTTCTTCAAAAAAAAAAAAAAATCAGCATCCAATTTGCACCAAAATTACATAAACAAAACCTAAGAAAAACTACAAAAACAGAACGAACAGTGGATTACTATTGTTTACCACAATGTTGTTGGTATCAATGAACAATATGTGAATAAAGCATGGGCGTATGGCCCAAATATGAGCTCGTCCTCTTGGGTCTCTGGATCTTAGATTCTGGTCTCCCGAGTTATTAGGAATCTTGGTTTATTATGGACGTTGTAACAAGATCTCCAAAAAGTTTGAAAACTTTCTGTATAATAACTCAAGTGTTAATGTGATAACTGCAAGTGATGTTCAGCCAACAGCTCTCCCCGACTCCCCCAAACAGAGGAACGTTCAGGGCTGAAATCCAACACACTGGATTCTTTTCTTCTCTCTCTCGACATCACCTGTCAGGGGAATAGTCAGGAGGATCCCACCCAATCTGCCCCGTTGTGTGGATTGTTGGCACTGTAAACTGAACACTCTTGGATATCCAAATGCAAATCCAAATGCAAATCTGACAGATTTCAATATGCAGAAGAGCCATAACCTCCTCCTCCTCTCTTCAACATGCCTTCATGTGTCAGTATGTACTGTACTTCTGGCATTCTATTCAAATCCTGTATATATCAGGACGAATAGTGATGTAGGCTCTGTAATTCTCAAGTGACATGTTTATATCATATCCACAGGATATGTCGGAAAGGTAACATCTGAGACCAGCTCCTATGTTGAGGTAACCGTGACCCCTCTATTAGCTGGGGTGCTGCCTGTTGCATCCAGGTAGGAAACAACTGGATAAGTGCTGGATATAAGGCTGCCTTCACATTTGCGTATGGAGTGCAGCGTACCAAACGCAGCCAAATGCTTGCGCACATGCGTTGCTATGTTTAACATGGGAACACATGTGCCTGCGTATGGCTGCGTTTGGCCGCATTTGCGTTCAGATGCGCATAATTTATGCGCCCTCCGACCACACTCCAGATGCAGCATTTTTTTGTGCGTTCGCGGCACTTGTTCTATCCGCAAGCGCCCGCAAGCGCACAAAAAATGCATTGATCTCAAAGGATCCGCAGTGTCCTCTGCATGACACCGCAGTAGAACGCTGCGGATCACATTGAGGTGGCCGCCAGTGATGTCACAGGAGATCACCGACAGCCACCGGGAGATCAGCTGGAGCCTCTGATGATCTCCTCAACCCCGCCGCCGGTAATCTCCTAGCGGTGTCAGTGGGGAGAAACAGCTGATGTGACAGCTGTCTGAATCTTCCTGCGCCGACACCTCCTCTCGGTGTCGGCGCGGGAGATTCAAACAGCTGTCAGATCAGCTGTTTAACCCCGCCGACACGTCCCGGAGCTTACCGGCGGCCGGGAGGAGGAGATCTCCGCCGCTGATCTCCGCCTCCGGCCCGCCCCCGGACACCGCCGATTGGCTGCCCGGACTCCATAGTGATGTGTCCACAGGCGGACATTCTCCGCTGCGGACACATCAAAATGACCCTGCTTTCACTGCGTTTGTGTCTGCATGCCATCAGCATGCAGACAGAAACGCAAATGTGAAGCCAGCCTAAGCTATATGCAAGAAATTCAGCTACTATGTACATTCACTTCTTATCATCTCAGTCAAGCTTCTAATCCAGAAATTGGTTTAAAAAAAATAAATAAATAAATAAAAAAATCCACATTTTTTTTTATTATAGGGAATCTGTCAGCAGGGTTTTGCTATGTAACATGAGTACCGTAGAAGGTAGGATGTAACACGCAGGATTCAACAATGTGTCACATCAAGCTCCTGTTCCGTTTACTTAAAATGAGTGTTTAATCACTAGGACAATATCATTGCTGTGACTAGCTGGTTCCTGCCATGTTGTTCGACTCCTCCTCCTCTTGTGATTAGCAGCTCACTGTCTATAGACATTCTACATACAGAGACTGGTGTATGTGGGAGCAACTTTCTCAGCTCTGCTGCATGGCTAAATCTCCACCCGCTGCAGCCAGTAATCTATGTGACACATCATTGGATTCAGGGTTTCTTTGCCTACACCATGCTGCTCTCTGATAAGGTTGCAAAAACCAGCTGACAGATTCCCTTTAAGATGTAATTGGAAATACAGTAAAAAAAAAAAAACGGTCACCCTGACTCACGACATGGTAGAAGATAACACTTTTTTTTTTTTTTTTTTGCTGTTTTTGTTATTTAAACCTTAATAGAGAATTTTTTAAATTGGATGATGGATCCAAACATGACTGGTAAGACTTTGCTAAATACACTTGCAGCCAGACAAGCCTAATCGGTGCCCTGGTGGGGATCACCAGCTGATTGGAGCTACACGCGGCCATCGAGCAGGGGGAAAATAAATCAAATAACAGATTTATCAACTCTCTCTTTTTAGTACCTCCCAAGAGTAAATACTATAAATTGATAAATCTGGTGACCCCCATCTTGCAAAACTGCACAGGGGCAAATTACAGAGGGGTTCCCTCCTGTGCATGTGTGAAGCGTGCATGCTCCACATATGCACGCATGCATGCGCCACATACACGCATTCTGCATCTGCACGCACCACGTAAATGCATGCTTCACACACGCACACTCAACATACATACACACGCTCCACATTCATATGCTCGCTCCTGTACGCACTTTTCACATGCTCCACACGCACGCTCTACACATGCTCCACACGCACGCTCTACACGTGTGTGTGAAGCGTGCGTGTATGTGGAGCGTGTGTGTGGAGCATATGCAAAGTGCGAACAGGAGCAAGCATATGCATGTAGAGCATGTATATGCATGTGGAGCGTACTGCAGCATTTGTGTGCATGTGGAGCGTGCGTATGTATATGGAGCGTGCATATGTATGTATGTGTAGTGTGTGAGTGCATATGTGGAGCATGCATGCTCCACATACGCACGCTCCACATGTACGCTACATGTACACGCATTCTGCACTTGCACGCACCACCTACATGCATGCATGCTTCACACACGCACGCTCCTCATGCACGCACACTCGACATGCATACACATGCATGCTCCACATTCATATGCACGCTCCTGTATGCAATTTCCACATGCTCCACATACATGTTCTACACATGCCTGTGTGAAGAGTGTGTGTATGTGGAGCGTGTGTGTGGAGCATGTGCAAAGTGCCAACAGGAGCACGCATATGCATGTGGAGCATGCATGTGTATGCATGTGGAGTGTGCATGCTTATGCATGTGGAGCGTGCGTGCGTATGCATGTGCAGAGTGCGTGCATATGCATGTACAGAGTGCGTGCATATGCATAGGAGGGTGCGTGCGTATGCATGTGAAGCGTGCATATATGTATGCATGTATGTGGAGCGTGTGTGTAGTGTGTGAATGTGCATATGTGGAGCGTGCGTGTAGTGTGTGAATGTGTGTTTGTGGAGCGTGCGTGGGTGAAGCGTACATGCTCCACATACATACTGTACATATGCAGTCCGGCCGCGAAGTGGCGCGGGATTTGAACCACACTTCGTTGATTGGTCGCACCCGGCCGGCTGTGACCAATCAGCGATATTGGCGCGGGATTTAAACACTGCATATTCTAGAATACCTGATGCGTTAGTATTGGGCCACCATCTAGTAATAAATAAATTCTAATTTAAATAAATGAAATAAACATAATACATGTATAAATATTATACATATAAATAATATATTTATAAATAAATACAATTGTCAATAAATATATTACATAATAATTTAATAAAATAAACATAATAATTGTTAAATTAAGTTACATTATAAATATTATATAAATAAATATTATATAACAAATAAACATTCCATAAATAAAAAGTGAGTTCAGGCTCGTGCATCGGAGGGCTCCCCGGGGCAGGCCTCGGCCGCCCACGGAACACAGAGAACTAGATAACATAACATTATTATAACATATAATATTTAATATTATTTATTATTATATAACATTAAGAAAATAATAATAATTTAATATAATTTATTAAATATAATAAGAAAATAATAATTATATTATATTATATATATTTATTATATATTTTATATGATTTTATTATATATATTATTATTATTTAGTATTATGTTATTATATATTTATTATATATATTATATATAATAATTATATCTATTTTATTTATTCTATCTATCTAAAATAATAATAATTATATCTAATAATAATTATATTATTATAATAATAATTATAATATATTATTATATAATAATTATAAAGAAAACATCTGGTTCGCCCCGGTGCAGGCCTCGGCCGCGGTGCTCCGGTTGAGAAGCCGCTCACCTGAACACAGAGAACTAGTCCCCGTCTCTCCACTCAGGGCTTTCGCCCCCCGGACACTGCGCCCCGCCCCCCAGACACAATGCCCCAACGCACTCAGTGCGGGACTGGAGCCATCACACCGGACACTGCCTGGATGGAAGAACACAGCAGGAGGACTACAACCCCCAGCATGCTCCTCATCATACCCACATACCAGCCATCATTACCCAGTGACCAGGGGCGTAACTAGAACTGGCAGGGCCCCATAGCAAACTTTTGAACGGGCCCCCTCCAAGACACGCCCCCAATGACACGCCCCTCCAAGACACGCCCCCCCAAATGACACGCCCCTTCAAGACACACCCCCTTACAGGCCCCAGCAGTATATACAGCAGCCCCAGTGGTATACCGCAGCCTCTCCAGTGGTATATACAGGCCCCAGCAGTATTACAGCAGCCTCCGCAGTGGTGGTATATACAGGCCCCAGTGGTGGTATACAGGGCCCCTGGTGGTGGTATATACAGGCCCCTGGTGGTGGTATACAGGGCCCCTGGTGGTGGTATATACAGGCCCCTGGTGGTGGTATATACAGAGCCCCTGGTGGTGGTATATACAGAGCCCCTGGTGGTGGTATATACAGAGCCCCTGGTGGTGGTATATACAGGCCCCTGGTGGTATTATACAGAGCCCCTGGTGGTGGTATATACAGGCCCCTGGTGGTGGTATACAGAGCCCCTGGTGGTGGTTTATACAGGCCCCTGGTGGTAGTATACAGGGCTCCTGGTGGTGGTATATACAGAGCCCCTGGTGGTAGTATACAGAGCCCCTGGTGGTGGTATATACAGGCCCCTGGTGGTAGTATACAGAGCCCCTGGTGGTGGTATATACAGGCCCCTGGTGGTAGTATACAGGCCCCTGGTGGTGGTATATACAGAGCCCCTGGTGGTAGTATAAAGGCCCCTGGTGGTGGTATATACAGAGCCCCTGGTGGTAGTATACAGGCCCCTGGTGGTAGTATACAGGCCCCTGGTGGTAGTATACAGGCCCCTGGTGGTAGTATACAGGCCCCTGGTGGTGGTAGTATACAGAGCCCCTGGTGGTGGTATACAGGCCCCTGGTGGTGGTAGTATACAGAGCCCCTGGTGGTGGTAGTATACAGAGCCCCTGGTGGTGGTAGTATACAGAGCCCCTGGTGGTGGTAGTATACAGAGCCCCTGGTGGTAGTATACAGGCCCCTGGTGGTAGTATACAGGCCCCTGGTGGTAGTATACAGGCCCCTGGTGGTGGTAGTATATAGAGCCCCTGGTGGTGGTAGTATACAGAGCCCCTGGTGGTGGTAGTATACAGAGCCCCTGGTGGTGGTAGTATACAGAGCCCCTGGTGGTGGTAGTATACAGAGCCCTGGTGGTATATACAGAGCCCCTGGTGGTGGTAGTATACAGAGCCCCTGGTGGTAGTATACAGGCCCCTGGTGGTAGTATACAGGCCCCTGGTGGTGGTAGTATACAGAGCCCCTGGTGGTGGTAGTATACAGAGCCCCTGGTGGTGGTAGTATACAGAGCCCCTGGTGGTGGTAGTATACAGAGCCACTGGTGGTATATACAGAGCCCCTGGTGGTAGTATACAGGCCCCTGGTGGTGGTAGTATACAGAGCCCCTGGTGGTAGTATACAGGCCCCTGGTGGGTATATACAGGCCCCCCACTCCTCCTCTGCTGCACACGTCACCTGTAAAGGAATACATCATACTTACTTATCTCTGCCGGCTGCCGCCGCTCTGCACCGCGCTCCGTCTTCATCCAGCTTCTTCCTGGTTGTGACCGCCGGGCGCAGGAAATGACGTCACAACCAGGAAGAAGCTGGATGAAGACGGAGCGCGGTGCAGAGCGGCGGCAGCAGCCGGCAGAGATAAGTAAGTATGATGTATTCCTTTACAGGTGGCGTGTGCAGCAGAGGAGGAGTGGGGGACCTGTATATACACACTGGGGGCCTGTAGCTGACCGGATAGCGGCGTAGCGGCGCTGGGTCCGGGCCCCCCACAAGGGCCGGGCCCCAAAGCGACTGCTACGTCTGCTATGCCGGTAGTTACGCCCCTGCCAGTGACATCTGCGCCCCCCCAGTGTACGGCTGAGGGATGGAGTCAGGGAGCACTGCAGCCTCTATACACCACGTTATTCTGATAGCTGCAATTACTGGTCCCTCGCAAGGCAACAAGCCAAGCATGTCGGGAGGAAGATTCCTCCAATCAGCGGCGCCGCTGCGGTCAGTGCTTCGCTCGGCATGCCGGGAAGTGTAGTGTGTGCAGTGTAAGCTCTGCTGGGGCGGGCTGTGCCGCGGGGAATGATGGGAACAGTGGAGGGAACATTGCAGTGTCGCGATTACCGGCGACTGGGCCCATAAGGAATCATCCCCAACCGGCTCCTGGAGCATGATATCTATGCGTGTAATAATGCTGCCCCGATCCAGCTCATGCAACTGGGTGCATCAGGGCAAGCGATCCCATAGACCATGAATGGAGCGCAGTGTGTCTATGGGACTGCCGGAGGCTCAGGACCCTTGTTTTCATGAATGGTAGGGATCCTAACGATGACGCTTTTCATTGATCCTCTGAGTTTTGGTTCACCCCATTTAATTGAGCATTGGTACAACACAATGTAACAATGACCTAAAGGACACGGCTTTAATTATAAGGCGGAAAGATGTCAAGTAATTTGTAGGAGGATTAAACCATCCTTTGGTCTTCACATTAATGGCTGACTCTGTGACCTCACCCTGTACGAGTCACCCTCAGAAAACCGATGCAAAATCTAATTAATACCTCAGTGGATCACCCAGGAAGGGCACACTGGCAGCCAGCCCAGAGCGCACACTGTATGCCGAGCCGTCAGAGATCTATGAGCCTCCTCCAAAGTTACACCCAAAGACTGGAGCAGACATAAACATGTCATACTTTTGAACAATACATAGCATACGTGGGGGGGGGGGAATCTATAATAAACTCCTCAGGGGTGAAAATAGAGCAAATTTATAAAGATATTAAAAAAAAAAGTTCGCCAACCTTTTTTCTAAGGTCTCATGTACTACTACATTATACATATATATTAAGTGCGGAAATATGTGGTCAATTAATATATGTAAAGGGAACTTGTCACATGTAAAAATGCTATTGACCTGCAGATATGGGGTTAATCTGCAGGTTAATAGCATTCTGAACCTGCACATTTAAACCCATGGCCGGGAGGAAATTAACTTTAATCCTCCCAGCAGCAATTGGGTTTAAGTCATGAAGGTTGTGCCGATGCGGGTACAGTCACCATATTGTGTATAGAGAAAGAAGGCTGTAACCGCCCCCCGTCATGACTGACAGCCGCTCTGCATTAGAACTCTGTCAGTCAGCGTAGAGGACGGTTACACGCAGTGACTGAACCCGCACCGGCATCGCCTCCGTGACAGACTGGAACACTGCTGGGAAGATTAAATTTTATTTCCTACCGGCCGTGGGGTTCAATGTGCAGGTGCCGAGCAGGTTCAAAAATAAAATATTTTATTTTCCTTTTTTCGGCATGGATTAAAAAAATGAAAAAAGTAATACGGTAAATAAAATAAAAAAAGGAAGCTTGTCTGCCTTCCCGTACTGTGGTTACTCCAGAGGTCTGTGCCCCTTTCAGAAGTCACAGCACCACTGCTGCCTGTGACTGACAGCAGTGGTCAGGTGTTAGCGGAGCATCTCATCAATGACGCTGCTTCCGGGGCAGACGTTCAGGCTAGTATGTTGTGGAAGGAGAGTATGCCTACAGTTTATTATTTTGTACCCATGGTTGCCGATTATAAAATGGCCTGCTCATCTCTGTATATAAATTAGACCACACCCAGTTGGCTTACAAAAATCAGACAGCCAGGAAATAAAATAAGGGGCCATATCTCAGGGTCTGCGAGGAGCAGAACAAAAAAAACAGCACCAGGTTCAAGAGAATACCAGCCAGTATAACAGATTTTATTTTAAAAAAATTACATATTTAAAGCAAAGGTCACATTTTATTTAACACTGCATAGGTTTCGAGCTGTACTTACAAGGGGCGACTATTTGCAGCGCATTAGTTTAGCTGCAGTCAGGAGACGGTAACAATCTAGAGCTCATTACTCTGTCTCTCGCTCCATCTCCCTGGGTGAAGGAATAAAAGATGTGCAGCTTATATTGGAGAAAGGACGTGCAGGATTGCAGAACATCTGTGCCGGATTACCGACATTGATACGTGTGATTTAAGATCTGATGCTTTCCAATCTGTCCCGGTGGAGCAGTAATGCCTAATGGCATCATTAGCAGGAGTGCGGGCATTGTATGTGACCATATGTGGTCAGACCGGTCATCACAGCATGGGCCGGCAGATATGATGGTAGACTTTACAAAAGGTATGAGATGGTTCATTTGCATTAGACTACAAAATGGAGTATTTTCGTATCCAAGAGGAATCTTATCCAAAGAAGACACAAACAGAAGCTGCAAGGTGCCGGGAAAGCTGCTGTAAGAGACCCTTGAAGTAATGATCGAGGGACTATTTAGTGGCTTCTGGTTCCAAGTTTCCCGACTCAAACCTTCAAGTATCACTTCACTGGTTATGTTCCAACAATGAGTTTTTGACGTGTATTTTCGTTGTGCCAAAAAAGGAGCTCATCCAGCAAACTGGATGGCTTTTATAGAAATCTCAGGCCCACTTTTTTTTTTTCTTAATACAATGTAAAACTGACTTGTGGAGCGAGTTTGAAATCCACAAGTCAATTTTTCTTACAGGCACGCCGAGGCGCATGTGCAGATTTTCCCCATAGCATTCGTATTAGATGAGGAAAATCTGCAAGTAAAGAAACGCATATGCTGTGGAAATGTGCTAAAAAACATATGTAAGGCCCCTTTCCCACCACAGTTTTTTCTAAAATTGCGGCAGATCCGGCAGATTTACTTCATCTGCCGCTTAACAGCCGCACTTGCGGCAAGCCCCATGCAAGGTCTATGGGGCTTACAGTCGGGTGCAGCAAATTCTGTTCTGCCGGGTGCGGCAAATCCGGCAGTTGCGGCCGCAAAAAAACACTCGGTCAGCAGCGTTTTCTTTTCGACGCTGCAAGGGTCGGGATGTACCGCATCCAGCAGAACCGCATTTGCTGCCCCCGACCGCAAGCCCCATAGGCAATGCATGGGGCTTGCCGCAAGTGCGGCCATTAGGGTATGTGCACACTGGCCGGGTTAGGGTCGGATTAGGTGTGTAAACCGCCGGTCGGTTTACATAATTTTCATGTAAATTTATGTTAATCCAAACCGGCGTTTGGATTAACATTGAAACCTATGTAAACCGACACCCGGTGTCCACACACCGGCGGTTTACACATGCTCATCCGTTGCTAACCCGCTGGGTTCCCAGCGGGTTAGCAAAGAATGAGCATGTTCTATAATCCGGCCGGTTCTGCAGCGGCTGCAAGCAGAATCATGTACTGCTTCCAGCCGCTGCAGAACCGCCGCCGCTAACCCGCTATGCACCCGCCCGGCACCCGCCGCACATACCCGCCAGGATGCCGGTGGACGGCTCCGGAGCTTCCTGGCGGGTCCGACCAACCCGCCGGCCAGTCTGCACATACCCTTAGGCGTCAGATGCGGCAAACCTGCCGTATCTGCCGCAATTTAAAAAAAAAAAAAAAACACTGATGTGAAAGGGGCCTAATCCTCATCCAAGCATATCAAAGTTTTGTCAAACCCAAATACCAGGAAGTATAAAAAGCTAAGCAGCTTTATATGAAACATGACACATCAAAAAAAAGACAAAAACCACAGCGTCAAATATCCAATAAAAACATTAAAAAAAAACGCAAGCAACCTAATATGCGTGGACATGCTTCCTCATAGACTCGCATACTTAACTCTTTTCATTTGCCAATTGCATTGCATGAAATAACCAGGAAGATATGATTTAACAGCCTTCAGCCCAATCTCGAGCTATGGTGCCTTAATGGATGAATGCTCTGGAGGAAGATAGATCTTGTACAAGCCTGGATAGGTCCACCATGATCTTCTCCGCTATTTTGTTGATAGAATCAATAGAAGGGTTGCTGGTCTTCCTCTTCGCCTTCCTCGTTCTATTCCTCCCCAATGATGTCTTTCTCCAGTGATTGTATGATGTGTCCAAAGTAGGCAAAGAGAGCAAGTCGTAGCTTGACGACATTGACGCGTGTGACAGCCCCATTATTTTGCTGCAATTTGTTGAGACATTTAGCGAAAGGTGCAGCTAAGGTGTCACAAAACCAGTAAAGCCACCTGCACACACGGAGTATTTAGTGAATTTTTTACCTCAGCATTTCTAGCCAAAACCAGGAGAGGAAAATCAAAGGAAAAGTATAAAGGTACCTTTACACGCTTCAATGTTGAAACGATCTCATGAATGCACGGTCGTTAGGACATCGTTGGTGAGATGTCACACGTCTAGATATCGTGGACGACACACCAACGATCCAGCGAGCAGCTATCATTCGCACAACCCAGCGATTGATGTGAATGGGCGAAGTCGTGAACCAGATCGTTATCGTGGTGTCACACTGAACGATGCAGCAGGTTGGCTGATTGTGGATCGTCTGATTTGAGAACATGTTCTCAAATCTGCAATCAACGATCCAACGATTTATCGTAGTCGTATCGCGGTGTTACATGCAACGACGTCCTAACGATGTCATTTCAATGCCTCCAAACCTGTGACGTTTGAGCGATATCGTTCACGATCTTCTACTGTGTAAGGCTGGTTTCACATTGCGATTTAGTTAAATCTTTGCTGTCCGATGAAAATCAGACAGCATCGGATCCAAACTGATCCCTGCAATCGTATGCCAAATAGGCATCCGATTCCGACATTTTGAAGGATCAGTTTGGTCTCCTGTCACCTCGCTCCACCTCCTCTATACCTCCTATCATCTCGTTGTTCCCCTGGTGACCCGTGCTGTCCCCATGTTTTGCCCTGGTGTCCCCTGCTATCTCCTCGATTTCCCCCTGCTGTCCCGCTCCTCCTGTCATTCCAACATAAAAAATCTTTATTCTCACCTGCCAGCGCTCCCCCGGCGTGTCCATAGAGCTCCCGATCGGTTTTAGGGTACCTTTAAACGCCACAACCGCGGGAGACATTTTTGGCGACGATATTTCTTGCTGGAAGGATCGCCGCCAAATTGCCTCCTTATTGCGGCGTGTAAATTGGGAATTTGGCGGTGATAAAGCATGCTCAGTACACTAAAATCGGGTCCGAGGAGACATCAGTTTCCTCGGACCCTGCTCCATAGTGCTCCATGTTAAAGGCATCGGATAGGATTGGATTTGGCATAATTGCCATCCGATTTGCCTCCGATACGATTCTCTCCGATTTTTTTCAGGAGCCAAAATCGCAGCAGTCTACGATTTTTGCTCCTGCTCCTGGACAGAATCCGATCCGATCCCCATTGGATAACATTGGGGCTGATTTAGATCCGATTCTGTCCGACATCGGACAGCATCGGATTTAACTAAATCGCAATGTGAAACCAGCCTAAGGGTATGTGCACATATGCCGGGTTAGGGTCGGTTTAGCTGTGTAAATCGCCGGTCGGTTTACATAAGTTTTATGTAAATTTATGTTAATCCTAACCGGCTTTTGGATTAACATTAAAACCTATGTAAACCGACACCCGCTGTGCACACACCGGCGGTTTACACATGCTCATCTGTTGCTAACCCGCTGGGTTCCCAGCGGGTTAGCAACGAATGTGCATGTTCTATAAACCGGCCGTTTCTGCAGCGGCTGCAAGCAGAATCATGTGCTGCTTCCAGCCGCTGCATAACCGACGCCGCTAACCCGCTGTGCACCCGCCAAAGTGTGCACATACCTTGGTAGTACCTTAACAGAAACACGAGCACCACTTCTGGATTTATCACCCACTCATAGGTTTGGCTTACAAATTCTGAGGTAAAAAAAACTCACCCAATACTCAATGTGGTCATGTGGCCTTATGGCTCTAGAGATATGTGTATTTTAGGCCATGTGAACTCTGTGACTTTTTGGTAAATGTTTTACCTCATGATTTATAAGCCAAAACCAGGAGTGGAACAATCAGAGGAAATGTATAGTATAAAACCTGTCACCTGGTTTTGGCTACAAACACTGAGGTAAAGAAGTCACCAAACATGTGCTTGGGGCCTTAAATCTTTAAGAAAAACTAAGATACTTTGAGGCTTTGCCCAAAAATGCATAAATCACATGTCCAATTTTGATGAATTTGGCTTAAATTGTCAGAAAAAAAAAACAGTCAAAAAACAAAAAAATTACTGAAGGCCCAGTTACACAGATAATTGTGCAGATTGTTCACAGATCTCTGGTTGCAGTGAAATCATGGACACATTGTTACATTTGTACACGGCCAAAAAATAGAACAATGTGTCCATGATTTCACTGCAACCAGAGATCTGTTTAGACTTTAGAAATTGGTCACAGAAGTTGGTGTGTGTAAAGCGGCCCTAACTGGGCCTTTAGAAACCCCCACAAATTATGAATCCGGGCCTTTGAACCTCATGTCACATGAAGTATATGGGTCAACATACTCTGTGCGCTTTCTAGGAACGTTACTACCATTGCACATTTCTGTATCACATCTGCTTCATTCCAAAAAGTCACAATGAATACAAATGTCGGACTGCTGAGAAAAAAGTACAGGTTTTGGTTTCCAGTCATGACCACAGTCAGGTGTTCTTTATAGTTTGGTCTGGGGTCTCATAAACTAGAAGCTTCAAATTCAACCACATTGCAGCAACAGCCATTCCTCCACTGTGTTCCGTGAATAGCAACATATACACCAGGGTAAAAATAAATTACACATTTAGGACTCACTCAGACATTCATGTTTTTCACATCTGCGAAAAAATGGCACCGGTGTCAGAGTTTTTTGCTCCGAGTGTCATCAGGGATTAGTCAGTATTTTTCACAAATAGATAAATTACAAAGCGTCCCCTATTCTTTGCAACGTTAAAGTTTTTCCTTAGACTGAGCGGTTTGCACAAAAGCCGGACACTTAAAGGGATCCTGTCACCTCCAAAACGCCTCCTAAGCTATCAAAACATGTCCCTGCAGCATCCTATCACTAATCTCACACTCCTGTTGTCTCCTAAAAGCATCCTGTGAAAGTGGAGAAAAACGTTTTAATACTTACTCATTAGTGATTATAATTAGCAGGGGCTATATTCTTTAGTCACCAGGGCGGGCTGTTTTGCCATCTCGAGGATCCACACTCTCTCTGTCTGTGCTGCTGTGAAACTGAAGGCAGGACTAATGATTTGCATTCTGTGAGTGATAGAGAGAGGGGAGGGCAATGCCTGAACAAGCAGAGCACACAGACAGAGAGAGGGTGGATCCTGGAGCTGCAAAACAGCCCGCCTTGGTGACTAAAGAATATAGTCACTGCTAATTATAATCACTAATGAGCGAGTATTAAAACGTTTTTATCTACTTTCATAGGATGCTTTTAGGAGACAAAAGGAGTGTGAGATTAGTGAATGGATGCTGCAGGGATATGTTTTGTTAGCTTAGGAGGTGTTTTGGAGGTGACAGGATCCCTTTAACCAATAATCATCCGAGAGTTGGATCAAAATCAACATTGCAAGTCTATGGATACATTGGTAAGAAAATGAAAATTGAGCAGCCCTCAGTGCCATCTGTGTGCCGTTCGTGTTTTACAGACCGTTTGATAGGAGATGGTTGAGAAACATGCAAAGGTTTTTTTTTAATTATTTCAAAAACTGATAAAACCTTTATCAAACACCAACGAATCTGTTTTATATATTTTTTTTGCTTATGAAAAAATCATTCATGTCTAAATGAGGCCTAAGGTTGACCGATTTCCATTTGCAAAATATCCAATTAACTAATTCAGGGCTGTGGCGTTGGGAAGGGCCGCTTTACACACACCAACTTGTGTCCAACTTCTGAACAGATCTCTGGTTGCAGTGAAATCATGGACACATTGTTCTATTTGTACACAGCCACAAAATGGAGCAATGTGTCCATGATTTCACTGCAGCCAGAGATCTGTTCAGAAGTTGGACACAGAAGTTGGTGTGTATAAAGTGGCCATAAGTCAAACCTCTGACTCCAGCCCAATTCAACAGCCCTGGAGTGCAGTCAATAATCCAGAAGAAAAAGGTTTAGTACCGTGTTAGCCAGTCAATAATCAAAGTCAATAATCCAAACCTCCGACTTCACCAAAATGGACACCGACTCCACAGCCCTGCTTTTTATGTCCTGGACAATCTCTGCATAAAATCTGGCTCATATGGGCAAAAAGACAACATGAAAGGAATTCTGCTCAAGACCATCTTCTCAAATCAGAATAGAGACTGCTAGACCTGACCCACCCATGTAATTAATGATCAGCCATTCACATTTCTCCCTGCTGTAGAGATGGTATGTATGACTATTAACAGCCCAGAGATAAGAGCTTTAATAAGACAATCCCTTTAAAAAAAAAAGCATGAAAATTGCCTAATCCTCCACAAACCTCCGAGACCTCAGAAATATTTTTGGCATTAGTCTGCACCCAACTCCCCTTTAGGTGTCTGCTATCATATACATTAGCAGATTAGTCTGCCAGAGCCGGGATCGTATCAGATACACTACTCTCAGCACATTCTACTGACTGAAGCTAATGGAAACAAGAATGCCTTCTGCGGGGAGGCTTATACAGTGCGCGCACCCCGACCCTAAATAGGACCACAAAACTACATGAATGTAAAGATGCAGCAAAGCTCGTGCACATGAGTCTTTTTCTTACTAAGTATTTCTGCAGCTAGGTATGGACAAAATATATTTAATTTAGCTTACTCAGTTATAAATATTATATATTGATATCATATAGTGTTATTAATTTCTTAGCAACTTACAGGCATCATCATCACTGTCCCCATTGGGGCTCACAAGCTACATTCCCTATCAGTATGTGTTTTGAGTGTGGGAGACAACCCATGCAAACACAGGGAGAACATACAAACTCCTTGCAGATGTTCTTGGTGGGATTGGGACCCGGGACCCCAGCGCTGCAAAGCAACAGTGCTAACCACTGAGCCACCACACAGTGCAAACCACTGAGCCACCACACAGTGCAAACCACTGAGCCACCACACAGTGCAAACCACTGAGCCACCACACAGTGCAAACCACTGAGCCACCAACAGTGCAAACCACTGAGCCACCACACAGTGCAAACCACTGAGCCACCACACAGTGCAAACCACTGAGCCACCACACAGTGCAAACCACTGAGCCACCACACAGTGCAAACCACTGAGCCACCACACAGTGCAAACCACTGAGCCACCACAACAGTGCAACCACTGAGCCACCATACAGTGCAAACCACTGAGCCACCATACAGTGCTAACCACTGAGCTACCAGTACAGTGCTAACCACTGAGCCACCATACAGTGCTAACCACTGAGCCACCACACAGTGCAAACCACTGAGCCACCAACAGTGCAAACCACTGAGCCACCACACAGTGCAAACCACTGAGCCACCATAGAGTGCAAACCATCCACCTACAGTGCACCACTGAGCCACCATACAGTGCTAACCACTGAGCCACCATACTCAACCTGAGCCACCATACAGTGCTAACCACTGAGCCACCGTACAGTGCCAACTACTGAGCCACCACACTGCCCCTACATGTCAGAGAAAGCCAAAGCCGTTCTTATGTGTGTGACATCTATAGCTGTGACAACCGACAAACATTTGTCTTCACAAAGAACCTTTAGTTCCTCTGATTAGGGCACTAACATTGTACATTTTGCTTCCAGAAATCCTGCGCATTACAACTGCAGCATTGCACGTAGGATGTTAAGAACTCTCCTGCACTCATTAGAATATATTCCCGGCAGATTAATTTATACTGACGATGTTTCATCGCTTGAAAGGTAAGGAATAGAATACGCGACTTCATAGCACCATTTACGCAATTAAATCTGTAGTGGTGTCCTGTATATTCATTCCGTAAAAGGGTTCTCTGAAAATTAGATAAACTGATGTCCCTGGTATAATTCAAACTGCAGTCTATGCTAGTTATGTGTCCCTATGGGCTGCAGACTGAAGATATACAGTATAGCTCCCAAGATCTATGTGTCACACAAAGCTAAATCTAGGCACAACCTAAGTATCACACATACCTATTAGTCTATGCACAACTGTTTAATCTCCAAAATCATTCTCCTCAATGTCTGTTTTCCAGTTAGGAGCAGTTGGGTCCCAGTGAACTGCTGTAAAGCTGTCAGGCTGATGGAGTAGGATTAAGGCTACGTTCACACGCTGCATATTTCCTGCGCTTTTGGGGGCACACTTTTTTTGCCACGTAACCCGATGCATTCACACACTGCGTTTTTTTTACGGCCGCATTTCTGCCCCAAAAGCGCAGGAGAGAAAAGAGATGTCGCACGGGGGAGAAGAATCCAGTGTTCCGCCCCCGTGTGACATGTGTGACAAGCCTTTTTGCTTTCGCAGTGTATTACTATACACTGCGAAACGTAAATAAAAGTAATCAAAAGGTATTAAAAATACAAAAATAGAATACTTACTCATACACCGGCGATTACCGGGACCCAAGGCATCTATGTCTCATCTGCTGCCAGGGCCTTCCAGATGTGCAATTGGCCAGTAGTGATCATGTGATATGCACGTCACATATCACATGATCGCTACCAGCCAATCACATCTTGAAGGTCCTGACAGCAGATCAGACATGTGTCTCGTCTCCCGGAACAGCCGGTGGATGGGCAAGTATTCTATTTTTTTTATTTTTAATACCTTTTGATTACTTTTATTTAGCTTTCGCAGTGTATATTAAAGCACTGCGAAAGCCAAAAGGCCTGTCACGCATGTCACATGGGGGTGTGACATCACTTCCTGCAGCGCCCGCCATTATACACACTGGAATTATGCATTGTCTGAACGGCGATGAGTAATTCCAGCGGTTATAATGGGGCCTATGGGACAAAGCGCGTGCAAACAAGCAAAAAGAATTGCTATTTAGATTCTTTTTACGGGCGCACTTTCTCCCACAAAAGTGGGGCGTAAATATACACAGTGTGTGCACGGCAAAAGTGAATTTCCACTTTGCCGGCAGAAGCGCTTTTGGAAAAAAAAATGCGCGAGAGAAATATGCGCTATGTTAATGTAACCTAAGCTACAAATCTCCTAGTCAAGCACAACATGGGTTAAAATATTTCTTAACATCCCTGACTGAGATATGTGTGATACAGCTCTTGGGAGCTGTATACGGTATATTCAGTCTGGAGCGCTTACTGACAGACAACTTTGACGGACTGCAGTTTGAATTATATCAGGGATGCCATTTTATCCCATTGTCAAAAAACCCTTTAATACAATAATGCATTCATTATAGCTGTGTTTTTTCTTTTTTACAGATATAAAACCCAGCATGGAGCCCTCCTTTGACATATATGTACATTTTCATTATATTACCTGGTAAATTCTTTATGACTATAACAGGAAGAAAAATAACTAAATCTGTGCTTTGAAAGAAGCAGTGTTTCCAGGGAATGAAGCCTATACAGTACTACATATAGGCAGCACTGCTCCGTCCTAGGGAGAAACTGGCAGAATTGTATAAATCCCCACAGAGAATGCATTAAAGAAAGATGATTGATAAATGTTACCATTGTGCAACTGCTTAATAAAGGATACGGCAGCGCTGGGGTAAGTGAATTAAGGCCCAGTTACACGGTACAAGAGCGTAAAAGATATCGCACAAACGTCATGGGTTAGTAGTCGTTGAAACAACATCGTTAGGAAGTTGTTGCATGCAACACAGATACGACTCGTTGTTCGCAGATTTGAGAGCATGTTCTCAAATCAGACGATCCTCGATCAGCCAATCTGCTGCATCGTTGTGTGTGACACCGCGATAACGATGTCGTTAACAACTTTGCCTATTCTTAACAGTGAACAAGTATCGTTCGCTGGGTTGTGCCAATGATAGCTGCTGACTACATCATTGCTGTGTCGTTCACAATATCTACATGTGTGACATCTCACCAACGATCTCTAAACGATGTCCTAACGACTGTGCGTCCATGAGATCGTTGGTGATATCTAAACGACATTGAAGCGTGTAACGGTACCTTAAGAGATCTCTCAATAACACACCAGATTTTTAACTACCACTTTCACTGCAATAGGTCAAACACACTTTGTGCCAGAAAGTTGGGGTCAATTGGGTTCCTTCTGGGCACCAGTATGGGGTTTCCTACCCTTTTTTTTTAATTAAAAAAAAGGATAGCCCCATATTGGTTCAATGTAGTCTAGGAATTCTAGAACGAAACGTTATGCAACATCCATAATGGAACCCCCAGCTATCTTATCCCAAAAATGGAGCTCTTAACCCCAGAGAAAGGCTCTCTATGAAATAATATAGCCGAAACGTGTTGTATTTCGACACTGTTTGTACACTTTAATGTGAAATAATTGTTAAAATGAAGATTTCGGCCCTGTGATTCTGGGAGCGCTAAGACACACCTCCAGATATCCTAATCCGAAATTGCTACCGACAGACTCGCTGGCTGAGAGGTCCACCTGATCCGGAACAAAGCTGCAAACCAGACAGACCAAACACCATGTTCCGACACCCTTGACTGAGTCGATACGCAATACAGCAAGACACCGCAAAGGTGAGCGAATAAGCTTTATTTTATCATTTAATTCAAAATACCCCCCGCACTTATGGCCACTTTACACACACCAACTTCTGTGTCCAACTTCTGAACAACTTACTGGTTGCAGTGAAATCATGGAGACATTGTTACATTTGTACACAGCCACAAAATGTAACAATGTGTCCATGATTTCACTGCAACCAGTAAGTTGTTCAGAAGTTGGTCACAGAAGGTGGTGTGTGTAAAGCGGCCCTTAGATCTGTGCCCTCTCTTTCCTGTTTCCCCTATTCTAGATCCCATAGCCTTTGAGGTCAAATTTACCTGTATACAAAAACTTGCTTGGAATGGAGTGTGGGTGCGGATGCTTGGCCTCTACTCCAGTCATTGTCTATGGGGCTGTCGGGGAAAGCAGAGGAGGAGCAACGTTTTGTCCTACTAGGAGCTAGATTAATAACTTTAGTGACAAGAACACAAAAAACACTTTCAAATTTGAATCATTTCCAGAGGAAAGAACATTGGAAATGGTGAAGAAATCTGATTAGAACAAGTAATCTAATATTCCACATTGTGCAGTATAACAGACCGCCATCTAATACTCCACATGGTACAGTATACAGTAACAGATCGCCATCTAATGCTCCACATGGTACAGTATACAGTGACAGATCACCATCTAATACCCCACATGATGTAATATACAGTGACAGATCACCATCTAATACGCCACATGATGCATTATACAGTAACAGATCGCCATCTAATACTCCACATGATGTAATATACAATAACAGATCGCCATCTAATACTCCACATGATGTAATATACAGTAACAGATCACCATCTAATACTCCACATGATGTAATATACAGTAACAGACCGCCATCTAATACTCCACATGATGTAATATACAGTAACAGATCGCCATCTAATACTGTATATTACATCATGTGGAGTATTAGATCACCATCTAATACTCCACATGATGTAATATACAGTAACAGATCACCATCTAATACTCCACGATGTAATATACAGTAACAGATCGCCATCTAATACTCCACATGATGTAATATTACAGTAACAGATCACCATCTAATACCCCACATTACGTAATATACAGTAACAGATCACCATCTAATACTCCACATGATGTAATATACAGTAACAGACCGCCATCTAATACTCCACATGATGTAATATACAGTAACAGACCGCCATCTAATACTCCACATGATGTAATATACAGTAACAGATCGCCATCTAATACTCCACATGATGTAATATACAGTATCAGATCGCCATCTAATACTCCACATGATGTAATATACAGTAACAGATCACCATCTAATACTCCACATGATGTAATATACAGTAACAGATCGCCATCTAATACTCACATGATGTAATATACAGTAACAGATCACCATCTAATACTCCACATGATGTAATATACAGTAACAGATCACCATCTAATACTCCACGATGTATATACAGTACAGATCCCATCTAATACTCAATGATGTAATATACAGTAACAGATCGCCATCTAATACTCCACATGATGTAATATACAGTAACAGATCACCATCTAATACTCCACATGATTAATATACAGTAACAGACACGCATCTAATACTCCACATGATGTAATATACAGTAACAGATCGCCATCTAATACTCCACATGATGTAATATACAGTAACAGATCGCCATCTAATACTCACATGATGTAATATACAGTAACAGATCGCCATCTAATACTCCACATGATGTAATATACAGTATCAGATCGCCATCTAATACTCCACATGATGTAATATACAGTATCAGATCACCATCTAATACTCCACATGATGTAATATACAGTAACAGATCGCCATCTAATACTCCACATGATGTAATATACAGTAACAGATCGCCATCTAATACTCCACATGATGTAATATACAGTAACAGATCGCCATCTAATACTCCACATGATGTAATATACAATATCAGATCGCCATCTAATACTCCACATGATGTAATATACAGTATCAGATCGCCATCTAATACTCCACATGATGTAATATACAGTATCAGATCGCCATCTAATACTCCACATGATGTAATATACAGTATCAGATCGCCATCTAATACTCCACATGATGTAATATACAGTATCAGATCGCCATCTAATACTCCACATGATGTAATATACAGTAACAGATCGCCATCTAATACTCCACATGATGTAATATACAGTAACAGATCGCCATCTAATACTCCACATGATGTAATGTACAGTAACAGATCACCATCTAATACTCCACATGATGTAATATACAGTAACAGATCACCATCTAATACTCCACATGATGTAATATACAGTATCAGATCGCCATCTAATACCCCACATTACGTAACATACAGTAACAGATCGCCATCTAATACTCCACATGATGTAATATACAGTATCAGATCGCCATCTAATACTCCACATGATGTAATATACAGTAACAGATCGCCATCTAATACTCCACATGATGTAATATACAGTAACAGATCGCCATCTAATACTCCACATGATGTAATATACAGTAACAGATCGCCATCTAATACTGTATATTACATCATGTGGAGTATTAGATCACCATCTAATACTCCACATGATGTAATATACAGTAACAGATCACCATCTAATACTCCACGATGTAATATACAGTAACAGATCGCCATCTAATACTCCACATGATGTAATATACAGTAACAGATCACCATCTAATACCCCACATTACGTAATATACAGTAACAGATCACCATCTAATACTCCACATGATGTAATATACAGTATCAGATCGCCATCTAATACTCCACATGATGTAATATACAGTATCAGATCGCCATCTAATACTCCACATGATGTAATATACAGTATCAGATCACCATCTAATACCCCACATTACGTAATATACAGTAACAGATCGCCATCTAATACTCCACATAATGTAATATACAGTAACAGATCGCCATCTAATACTCCACATGATGTAATATACAATATCAGATCGCCATCTAATACTCCACATGATGTAATATACAGTATCAGATCGCCATCTAATACTCCACATGATGTAATATACAGTATCAGATCACCATCTAATACCCCACATTACGTAATATACAGTAACAGATCGCCATCTAATACTCCACATGATGTAATATACAATATCAGATCGCCATCTAATACTCCACATGATGTAATATACAGTAACAGATCGCCATCTAATACTCCACATGATGTAATATACAGTATCAGATCACCATCTAATACCCCACATTACGTAATATACAGTAACAGATCACCATCTAATACTCCACATGATGTAATATACAGTAACAGATCACCATCTAATACTCCACATGATGTAATATACAGTAACAGATCGCCATCTAATACTCCACATGATGTAATATACAGTAACAGATCGCCATCTAATACTCCACATGATGTAATATACAGTAACAGATCACCATCTAATACTCCACATGATGTAATATACAGTAACAGACCGCCATCTAATACTCCACATGATGTAATATACAGTAACAGATCGCCATCTAATATTCCAATTGATGTAATATACAGTAACAGACCGCCATCTATTATTCCACATGATGTAATATACAGTATCAGATCACCATCTAATACCCCACATTACGTAATATACAGTAACAGATCACCATCTAATACTCCACATGATGTAATATACAGTAACAGATCACCATCTAATACTCCACATGATGTAATATACAGTAACAGATCGCCATCTAATACTCCACATGATGTAATATACAGTAACAGATCACCATCTAATACTCCACATGATGTAATATACAGTATCAGATCGCCATCTAATACTCCACATGATGTAATGTACAGTAACAGACCGCCATCTAATACTCCACATGATGTAATATACAGTAACAGATCACCATCTAATACTCCACATGATGTAATGTACAGTAACAGACCGCCATCTAATATTCCAATTGATGTAATATACAGTAACAGATCGCCATCTAATATTCCAATTGATGTAATATACAGTAACAGACCGCCATCTATTATTCCACATAGTGCAGTATAACACACCGCCATACATGTGATGCTGCACTATCCCGGCATTATCAACAAAGTAGTTTCCAGGGCTGTGGAGTTAAGGTACCGTTACACGGGGCAACATCGCTGGCAACTCACTCAGGGGCGTGGCGCAGTTGAAGCAACATCGCTAGTGCGTTGCTACGTGTAACAAGGTAATTTCAACGGCGATAAGTTGCTTGAGCGGAGTTGCCAGGTTTACCAACATGTTGGTAAACCAGGCGATGTTGCTCAGGCTAGCTGCTATCATCGCTCTGTGTGACACAGCAACAGCAATGTTGAAATCAATTTCCCCTATTCACTACAATGTTAATGATCGCTCGCTCGCTGGGTTGAGTTTAACTCTGGCAGCGAAAGTTGCTTTCAACATCGCAGCTGCGATGTCTCAGTGTGTAACATCTCTATAGCAATCTTAGCTAAATGTCCAAAACGTGCGCGCTCCCGTGAGTTGCCGGCAATGTTGCCCTGTGTAACGGTAGCTTCAGAGTCATGGAGTCCTGTCCATTTTGGTAGAATCAGAGTTGGATTCAGAGAAGCTGAGTAGTAGTTGTAGTCGGAGGTTTGGCTTACCAACTGCACAGCCCTAGTAGCTTAGTCTCTACCACTTTCAACCACCCCAATTATCTGATTTTTGTAGGGTTGCAATTTTTCTCCAAGTGAAAAGTTTAAAAATGATAATGGACCATCACAGCTTTTCTGAAGGCCGATATCTGGAAAAAGGAGATGTACAGACTTTCCCATTAAAACCTAAAGTTCAGCACAGTTATTTCATAGACAAAATGTTATTGATATATATTGCTCTGTTGTTCTTGTGGAGTATGTTAATCACGATTTTAGAAGATGTGAGTAAAGAGCCCAATGGCAGTGGTCTACTACGGTATAGAGTGCACTGCCTCACCGTGGTGCACAGACCGTGCCACTCACAACACTGGAATCAACTGCACAGAACAAGATAGATAATAAGTTATGACCGGTCACCTATGTATGATCACTACTAATGAGCAGACTGAAGGGGCAGCGATGATAGCTGGAGCTCTGTGGCCCCTTCATACCTATATATCCAGTGCAGTTACGCATGGAACTGCAGCTCAACCCAATGAAGAAATCATGGGTCCAAATGGAATACCTGTACACATGAAACGATGTGGACGTCACAGCCCCTTCCTTTTGCTGGGCTTTCCAAGGGTGTGAGGAAGTGACACTATCTAGGGAAAACTAAGCGAAGCCACAATGGTGAGGCTGCATTACAGCCACCTGTTAGGACTGATAGAGGTCCAGAAATCAACTCTCCATCAATCATAAAAAGATAGAATAGTCTAGTGTTATGGCACCACTATACAAAATACTATTAGCCCTTTAAGTACCTAGAAATCAAACTAACAATAGTCTGAGCATGATGCCAACATAGCCCCTATTAGAATCACACCTTCAATGCTTTCATTCCTGCCTTCATTCTTAATAAAAAAAATAATTTTAATCAAATATGCTAATTAGGCTGCGTGGTGACCCCATGGTGTGACCAAGAGCCTTGGGGCACCTCTCCACCCACTGGTTTTACATGCCCACCTCATGCACTGGTGAATGACGGCGCTGCAGCTTCTTTTGACAGGACTCCCTCCAGGCAGATGGGCAAGCAAAACCATTTGGCGAAGCGGTGCACTCAGCCATATAGCTACACCAAGGGTGCACTGAGCCGTACAGCCACACCAAGGGTGCACTGAGCCGTACAGCCACAACAAGGGTGCACTGAGCTGTATAGCCACACCAAGGGTGCACTGAGCCGTACAGCTACACCAAGGGTGCACTGAGCCGTACAGCTACACCAAGGGTGCACTGAGCCGTACAGCTACACCAAGGGTGCACTGAGCCGTACAGCTACACCAAGGGTGCACTGAGCCGTACAGCTACACCAAGGGTGCACTGAGCCGTACAGCTACACCAAGGGTGCACTGAGCCGTACAGCTACACCAAGGGTGCACCGAGTTGTACAGCTACACCAAGGGTGCACTGAGTGTATAGCTACCCCAAGGGTGCACTGAACATTGTAATTGGCATTATTGATTAAACTTCAGTTTCTGCAGAATGGAGGCAGCAATTATTAAATCACTGTAGGCAGATTATATCAGAGGCAATATTCCCTACAAGACTGTGTGCTTAGTTTATACTGCCAGTTTGGACTGACAAGACTCCCTATAACGGCGTATTCCCAACTCATTAAACTTATTAAGTGATATTAATTATTACTAGGGTCTTCTGACCTCTGAAAGTGACGATGTCTCCACATCACAGTTTTCCCGGTCGCCCGCTGCTGTGAAATGAATCATATTTTGCTATGTTCCAGGTTTGGTGTGGAGGAATATCTATATATACGCTCATTTAAAAAATGAGTCAAATACAGATGGCATCAGTATGACAAGTTTGAGATACATGTCACACAACGAAAATCATTAATATCATATTAACTTGGCATCCTTTGTCGGGGGCAGTGATTGACTGCGATTACTTTAATTCCTTCTGCTAATCAGTGGCACCCATCTATGGATTCTGTATTTAGCCTTTTTCGCTCTTCATTGCCCTGATTGGCATTGGATTTCTGCTGTTCCTCCCTTGTACAGCAGGAGATAATACAAGTGACAGAAGCTGCAGAGGGGATGTGATTCACTGCACCCTGCACTAATAAAACACTGAGGAGGAGTGAATTATCCTCCATCACCTTCAAGTAGATCAGGAGATATGAAGAAGTCTCCAGGAGCAGAAGAAAGTTGGAGGAGACGATACAATGAGACATTCAGCAAGGAAGGCTGAGCGTAACGAACAGGGCGAGGAGGCCATGCAAGAAGAAGACAATGAGACATCCCAACGACCTAAATATCCAATTAATACAATTATTTGTGCTTATGAAGATGCCAGAGACTTGACAGATAAGCACCAAAATCAGAATATTAGCCGTAACTCACATCATTAGCATCCAGCAAACCTGACACTAAGAGCAACTAAACATTTACATTTCATTATCCCCCCACAATGCAAAGTTCTGAATTTTTGTGATATACTTCATTACCTTATTTTGCCCCTTGTCTTCTAAACTCTCTATGTCAGTGCTGTTTAAATATACAGTTTATGCTTCTTTAGGCTACCTTCACACTACGATTTTTGTAAAATCCGATGCTGTCCGATATAAATCGGACAGCATCGGATTCTTCTGATGCCTGGAATCGGATGCCAAATAGGCATCCGATTCCGACATTTTATCTGATGCCCGCCCTCCTGTCACCTCGCTCCCTGAGCTGTCACGGTCTCTCCCCCGGTACTACCGCTTCTCCCCGCTACTGCCCGGTCCTCTTCTCTTCTCCCGTGTCTCCTCTCTGCACCCCCATCCTTCCCTCTTCTCCCCCGGTCCTCCAACGTACACCCCCATCCTCCCCTCTTCTCCCCCGGTCCTCCAATGTGCTCCCCCTCCTCCCATCTTTTCCCCGGTCCTCCAATGTGCTCCCCCTCGGGTTGCTTCGTCCCGCCAGGCTGCCTTGTCCAGGGCAATCCGGCGCTCCCTAACATGGGAGCCTATGGGGCTGGATTGCCCCAGTCCGGGAGGATCCGGGAACCGGACACCTGTGGCCGCACGCTGCTGTTTCAGGACCGCGGCTAGCTCACTGCGAGCCGCGGTCCTGATTCATCAGCAGCTTCAGCTGCGTGCAGCTGCACACCGGATCGGAGGGCATATTGGGGCATGCTGATCCGATCCGGGGCTGTCTGGTCCACAATGGACAGCCCCAGATCGGATCAAAACATGATGTGAAACCAGCCTCAGGCTGGTTTCACACCACAGTTTTTATCCTGATCAAGTTCGATCAGGTTTGTGTGTCAAAATCAGTAGTGTCTGAAAAACTTACAACAGGTGTTAAGGTACCGTCACACGCGGCAATATTGCTTGCAATTTCAATGGCAATTTGCTGGTTGCAGTGAAATCATGGACACATTGTTTTATTTGTACACAGCAACAAAATAGAACAATGTATCCATGATTTCACTGCAACCAGCAAATTGCCAGTGAAATTGCAAGCAATATTGACGCATGTGATGGTACCTTCAGTCTTTCAATTATAGTTTTTCTCTGCAAGTTTCTCACCTGGTTTTGATGCACAAAACCTGATCGAACCTGGTGTGAAACCAGCCTCATGGTGGGTTTACACGCTCCAACGTCGGTCCGATATTGGATCCGCCGGCTTTTTGTGCCCGGTTTTGCAAGAATCGCATCGGCGGTTTACACAGCGCGATATCGGGATACAACGTCCCTACGATGTCTACGCCTCCCGACCCAGGAACAACCATTTAACATGGGAGTGAATGGGGGACGTTGTACTGCACATCGGAGTTGGGCTGTCACACAGCACGATCCGGCTCCAACCGGCATCCGATATCGCACCATTGGAGAGCAGGCTAATTAGATCCCCGATATCGGTTTGACGAACGATATCGGGTCCAACGCATGAACCACGTGACTTTTGGTCGGAGTTGGATGCCGATATCGGGACGTGTAAACCCACCATCAGAGCTGGACGCGGCTCGCGACCCTCTCTCAGAGCTGGACGCGGCTCGCGACCCTCTCTCAGAGCTGGACGCGGCTCGCGACCCTCTCTCAGAGCTGGACGCGGCTCGCGACCCTCTCTCAGAGCTGGACGCGGCTCGCGACCCTCTCTCAGAGCTGGACGCGGCTCGCGACCCTCTCTCAGAGCTGGACGCGGCTCGCGACCCTCTCTCAGAGCTGGACGCGGCTCGCGACCCTCTCTCAGAGCTGGACGCGGCTCGCGACCCTCTCTCAGAGCTGGACGCGGCTCGCGACCCTCTCTCAGAGCTGGACGCGGCTCGCGACCCTCTCTCAGAGCTGGACGCGGCTCGCGACCCTCTCTCAGAGCTGGACGCGGCTCGCGACCCTCTCTCAGAGCTGGACGCGGCTCGCGACCCTCTCTCAGAGCTGGACGCGGCTCGCGACCCTCTCTCAGAGCTGGACGCGGCTCGCGACCCTCTCTCAGAGCTGGACGCGGCTCGCGACCCTCTCTCAGAGCTGGACGCGGCTCGCGACCCTCTCTCAGAGCTGGACGCGGCTCGCGACCCTCTCTCAGAGCTGGACGCGGCTCGCGACCCTCTCTCAGAGCTGGACGCGGCTCGCGACCCTCTCTCAGAGCTGGACGCGGCTCGCGACCCTCTCTCAGAGCTGGACGCGGCTCGCGACCCTCTCTCAGAGCTGGACGCGGCTCGCGACCCTCTCTCAGAGCTGAATCTGGTTTTCAAAGTCAAAAAGGCTGGAAACCTCCTTTATACAACATTGGACAATTTAAAAACTTTTTTAAATTAATGGGGTGCTGGGGTCTTTATTTTTTTTCTAAAGTGTAATAACGTCTCGGGGACCTACAGCATACGGAATAATATCTTGATAAAAGTAGAATGCTCAGCCTTTTTTTTCTTTTGCCATAATACAGACAAAAATCCATGCTAAATATTCCATTGTATGTTTACAGGGTTGCAGAACCCCAATTCATATGCATGAGAAGCAGATAGAAAGTCACCTTCATGTACTTTAACTCATGGCCAACAGAGGTTACCAAGCAAGGAAGCCATGTGTAGGCATCCACGACAGCCAATCATAGAAAGGCCATCCATGGAATTTATGGAGCTGCTTTTGCTACCAAATCACTGGCCGTTCTGGCCGGAATCAGCACACTCACCATAAACATAATACTGATAAGGAGTCAACGTTACGAGAGATACCCTATAACAAGGGTTCTGCAAATGCAAAATGAGCATTTCTCTGCATCTGCCCTGTGAATTTGCTCCCATCATGACATCGATAAGCAGATTTCGTACAGTAATTTCATAATCTTCTCATGCGGCATCATCTCTTCAAACTACATTTTATGAGATCAATATGTCTTTGAGTGGAGAGCAACCGGTCCGAAACCCAGCAAATTATCTGCAGCACTGGCATGTGAGCGACAGACAGCGCCCAAGGCATCTCTCCAAAGAGCAACAATCAAAGGAGAGGAAATAATAACGCGGCGCTCCATCAAAGAGGAGAGGAGCACCGGACGGTGATGGGAATTTCATAACTCCTGGTGTACCGTGAGAATAATAACAAAGCACAGAGTTATGAAAATGCTGCGATCACGGGTCAAAGGGCAACTCTCCAATCACACATAATATATGGATATTGATAGAGGCCAGATCGGAGAACAAAATCATGAGCATAGTGGATTTACTGTGTTTAAATGGCTGACCCATTAATCATTCCACACCACGGGTCCTGGAGGATTATTAATAGCAGGTTTGGAGTTATTCATAGTATCTCAAGCACATATATTTCCATGTATTTGTGGTCCCTTATTTGTATCTCACATATACTGCTGGAGCCAGACCTGGGCAAAATTAGTCTTCTTCTCCCTCTGGCAGCTGACAGTTTACTTCCTCTGTAGATAGGGTCTCCTCAGCTCAGCTCAGCTCTTTTCCTTGGCTGCTCTATACAGAGACCTGGCTATGGTGACCGTAACATGTCAGCCCACCAACACTCAGCTCATAAGGTGGACGTGTATGTCACTATACATTGTAAGCAAATCTCAAAAACAGGAGAATCTTCAACTAGAACATATTTAGGACAATCTGATAAGGTTGATTGAAAGAGGACCTGTCACTGGGGCAGAAGTGGTCACTTTTTCCATCTTATTTTATTTTCACTTCTCCCAAGAATTGCATTTTTTTTTTATCTTTTATAAAATCCGCCAATCTGTTCCAGATATATGGGCCTTATTAGCACAAATGTCTGTAGTCTTTCCAAGGGGGCAAACTGTATTCTCTAGGGGGTGGAAATGTAGCCTCTCTGCTTTAAATTATCCTGTGAGTCACACCTCTTTAATAAAGACATTAAAAATTAGCTCCAAATAAAAAAGGTCCATATTACAGACTTAAAAAAAATAAAAATGGAATACCCAGGGAGAAGTCAGTATAAAATAAAAGCAAACGGGACTCCTAATCATAAGGTGGCCAGTCATTTTTAAAGGGGGTATACTCTCACTAAATTTCGGTATATTTGTAAGCTACTGCTGTAATTTAATGAGTGGTGGGACCACTACTAGTGATGAACGAGCACTACCATGCTCGGTATTTTCGTAACTAGCAGTCGTAGGCTCGGACAGGCACGACTCCAGAACCCAAGTATAATTTAAGTCAATGGGTGTCACGCGCTTAGTTTGCGCTGACATTGCTGGATGCTGCTGGATATGTGTTGTTTTCCTTTAAGGGCTGCATGAGGAATTGGTGTGAAGGGCCTGACTTCTGTGTTGTGCTGCAGAGCTACATTCACTATTATGTTCAGCTGCAGGTTGAGTGGTTGAAGTGTGACTCACCTGCAATCCCCTCCCCTGGCTTTAAATAGCTTTCCCTCTCCTCTGTCAGGCGCCGTTTATAGAGTTAGTTGGCTCTTGGTCATTGAGCTGAGAAGAAGTCTTGCTGTTGTGCTGAAGCCTCTCCTGGAGTTCTATTGCTTTGGAGAAGCTGTGATCCCTGACCCGTGGGTGGAGGTAGGGGCCCTCAGCCTAGGGCTAATCAGGAGTTTAGGGTACAGGGTGGTGGCTCGGAACTCCTCACCATCAGAGGTACCTCTGAGATCAGGGAAAGCCAGAGACCCCAGCATCAGGGTCAGATTAGGCTCTCCTGACCATTACACCATCAATTACCTGATTCCCTCACCTCCTAAGCGTGACAATGGGGGACTCAACCATTTTTCCGGGAACTCTTCGTAAAAAAGCTTGAGTTCCCATTGACTTCTGTAATACTTGGGTACTCAACTGGCGCCCATCCGAGTATCCAACAGCCGTTAGGAGTACCCGAGCATATTAGAACTTGCTCATTACTAACCACTACTCCATTCCCTTCAAAGTTCGCTCTCTAAACAAGGGTGCGGCCACCACCCGCAACAGCAGTTCTAGTCAAGTGGATAGGTTTCAGTTCCAGTCACCTGTACAACCGGGTTGGCGGGCACGGGAGGCCGGGTAACACAGCTACGGGGAAAGCACAATGCAGCATTGAAGCAGCAGTTTTTTCTTTATTCTTGGGATGATGGAGGTCACAGATGTCAGACACCTGTCAATCAGATCCTAGGAACATGCTGTCACTAGTAGACAGTCACATTTAACGTTTCGCCCATAGCTACCTGTTCCAACTTCCCCATAAACATTCACGATTGGAGATGATATGCCTGTGATCAGACATTAAAGATGAAGGATTGGAGGATTTTACAAAGTTCAGAATTATGAGAACAAGCATTCAGAGAGCGCTCATCTCTATCGTGAGCACAGTAAGAGCAGTGACGGTGCGCCTACAGAAACTTTATGTTCACTGAACAAATGGTCATTTAGGCTGAGCGCAAAACAAAAAAACCTTACTTACGGTATATTAATTATATATACTAGAATTTAATATCTAATAAGTCTTGTGCTCACAGCAGGATTGGTAGGAGTTGCTACCAGAAGAATGTTTTGGTGGGTTTACACGTCCCGATATCGGGGCGATATCGTAGGCAACGGCGCGGGAGCGCCATTTTTTGAGCCGCTTTTCCCGATATCGCATCGGCGGTTTACACGCTGCGATATCGGGAAACAACGTCCCTCCGATGTGTACGCCCACCAACCCAGTAAACGACCATTTAACATGGGAGTTGATGGGTGAGGTGTGAGTACACATCGTAGTTGGGCTGTTACACGCTACGATGCTGCTACAACGGCCATGCGATATCGGGCGGTTGAAGAGCACGCTCATTCAATCCCCGATATCGTTTTGGCATCGTTCCAGCATCGCGTTGTACGTTCAAACCTACAACGCGCGAACGATTTCGGCTCCAACTCGCGAACCACGTGACTTTTTGTCGGAGTTGGATGCCGATATCGCGGCGTGTAAACCCGCCATTAGACATGGCTTGTCCACTGCCTTGTGCTCGGCCCATTCATGGGACGATGAGGTTTCGGTAGTAACGACACCGTTCACACTACATTTCATCAGGGTGTACAGAGTAGCATACAGGTAATATTGACAACACATCGTAAAAAAATATAATAAATTCATAAGCAGAAGTTCAGCGATAGCAATGTCTGATCACAGCACAACTGTTAGCTTAACATTTGCTTAAGAAAACAATGGAAACTCGGTCTCTCAGTGTGGAGCTTCCTGCAGCGATCACAGCGGGGCCCCGGTATCAGCCGCAGATCGCCTAATAGCTGCACTTTTTATTTATTTATGAATGGAAGGTTGGCATGACCCAGAATACATGAGCTCATCTGGCAGAACGTGCAACAACAGGAGCTACTGTGCAGGGTAATGGGTTTTCTTTATGTTCTCACAACAATGACAGAACCATCAGAGCTGCCGGCCATGTATGAGCACACCGAGGAAAACTCATTGCATTATACTGTGTATGTCTCTGCTGATAACTCCCAGCACAGGGATATATTTTAGGAAAGTTTCACATTTCTGACATTCCTGATCCACGTTTGGACAACAAGGTCAAGGCCGGTCGACCCCCAAGTCAACAGACTCATAGGCATATATTTGGGTCAGCATACCCGCGGCCGGTCCAGACATCGAGGTCCGTGCTTGACCTCAAGTCCATGAATTCGTCAAGCATGAAACTGCAGATGTTTGGGTCCGGATTGGGACTTGACTTGACCCGATCTCCATGTACGTTTAGGGGGACTCGAACTTAAGTGCTCTAAAATGGTGGCTAGGGGGCTACAAAAGGAAACAAAATGGGGATGAAGAGAAGTTAAACCATATTTACCGCCTTCGCACTGCTCTCACACTGCTTCCGGGTCCACTCATTAAACCTTATGAATATTCCTCTGCTTCTCCCGCCCACCCTCTGTGACTATGTCTATGGCTGGTTGAAATCAGACTGCACCCCACCCTCTGTGATTGGTTGCCGTAAGTGCAGCCAAATTGACATCATATAAGTTTAAAAATGAATAATAGTAAAAAAACGGAGTGCCATCCTTCGTATTTGTGATCCTCAGTGCAGATAAAGCACATGGCTGGAGGCTGCAGTCCATAACTATGTGCTTTATATTGGTATCAAAATATGGGGAGCACATGGCATTTTTTTTTTGTGCTTTTTTTTTTATTTCTAAATTATTGAAATAAATACTATAAAAAAAAAAAAAATTAAAAAAAAATGCCCTGCTCCAATTTTAATAACCAGCCAATATAAAACACACAGCTGGGGGTTGGTGTTCTCACCCTGGGGAGGCCCATGGTTATTTGGCCCTTTCCAGCCTAAAAATAGCAGCCCACAGCCACGCCGAACCCTCTTTCACCCCTTAACCAACACCTAAAAACACCCCAGGTCGGAGTGAGTCCAACATACAACGTCCCTCGATGATCCCAGCTCTGCTGCATCCCAGAGGCTGCAGTTATGGAAAAAAAGTGCCCACTCACTTACAGCTTCTGGGACCACTGACTATTGGCCTGGACTACTTCAGACTTGGAGGGGTTTGGGAGGTTAATAAAAGCGGAGAAAGAGGGTGTTGTGTGTTTTGTTTGTTTTTTCAAATAAAGGATTTTTCGATGTTTGTGTTTATTTCTTTTGACTTACAAGACGCGAGGTTGCATTCATGCCAACTGCATAAGTGCCAACTGTAGAAGTGCCATGCAGTTACACCAGGCAGGAATGTAAAGCTCAGGTTAAACGCTTCAATGTCCCAGCGATCCCACCAACGATCCTTCATGGGTGGAATCGCTGGGACATCATTAGCTGATCGCTGGTGAGCTGTCACATAGGCAGACTCATGAGCGATCAGGACCAGCGAGAACGCTGGTATCCAAGGTAAACAGCAGGTAACTACGTGCCGCACTTAGTTACCCGCTGTTTACCTTGGATACCAGCTCCCAGCGCTTGCTGTGCAGTGCTGGAAGCTCGCTGATCGTTAGTCTCCCGCTGTCACACGTAGCGATGCTGCGCGTCCAGTGGGCGACCAACAATAGATTTATGGACAGGACCAAAAATCTCCAATCAACAACTTATCGATGATAGGTGTTACACACAACTATGTCATTTCGACATTGCTGTAACATCACCAAAATGGTGACGTTGCAAGGATATCGTTCAAGATATTGTTGTGTGTAACGGGACCTTTATGGTCATCTTTTGTCTCTTCATACATACTTTCATCTGCAAATTCCATTCACCCAGCTTTCCTGACTGTCTCTCCTTGCAACAGGTATACTTGCATCTGCAACTTTTATCACAACTTTCTTGTATTTTACTAATGTAATATACTTAAATCATCTTAGGCTGCTTTCACATTACGATTTTCGGATTTCCGATGCTGTCCGATCAAAATCGGACAGCATCGGATCCGAATTTGGCCCCATGCAGCCCTATGGGCATCGGACCGAATCGGTGTTGCACTAAATGCCATCCGATTTGTTCCGATCCGATTCTGTCCGATTTTATTATCGGTGCTAAAATCGGAGCATGCTCCGATTTTAGCACCGAAAATAAAATCTGACAGATTCGGATCGGACCAAATCGGATGGCATTTAGTGCACATCCGATTAGGTCCGATCCCTATAACATGGGGCCCTATGGAGAAGGGTCCGAGGAAACATCGGATGTCTCCTCGGACCCGTTTTACTGTACTGAGCATGCTCAGTACAGTAAAACTGCTCCTAACTAGGATCACAAGTGTTAAAAAAATAAATTAAAAATATGTTATTCTCACCTCCCCTGAGCCCCCGCCGTCTTCCGCCATCTTCTTGGAGGCTCCCGGTGGCTCTCGCAGGCTGCCGGTGTCAGCAGAGGGCTTCCTCTGCCTTATAGGACCTGCGGTGATATCACAGTCATGTGACCGCGGGTTACCATGGTGAACCCGCGGTCACGTGACTGTGACATCACCGCAGGTCCTGAACAGCAGAGGAAGCGCTCTGCTGACACGGCAGCCTGCGGGAGCCACCAGGAGCCTCCAAGAAGATGGCGGAAGACGGCGGGGGCTCGTAGGGAGGTGAGAATAAACTTTTTTTTTTTTCTTTTTTTCACCCGGAGGCACCGATTTTATGCCGGAATCGGGTGCCTATTTGGCACCGATTCCAGGCATCAGAAGGGAGCCGATGCTGTCCGATTTATATCGGACAGCATCGGCTCCCTCAAAATCGGTATGTGAAAGTAGCCTTACTGTGTCTGATGTCGGATGTTCTGAGGTCATCTTTGGTTCAGAAGTTTTATGAGCCATGTTGTCCAGGAACTTTTGGTGGGTTTACACACACCAACTTATCTGTCCAACTTCTGACCAACTTGCTGGTTGCAGTGAAATCATGGACACATTGCTTCATTTTGTGGCTGTGTACAAATGGAACAATGTGTCCATGATTTCACTGCAACCAGTAAGTTGTTCAGAAGTTGGACAGATAAGTTGGTGTGTGTAAACCCACCATTTGTCTTAATGGGATCCTGTCACCCCCAAAACACCTCCTAAGCTATTAAAAGCTGTCCCTAGAGCATAGTAACACTTACCCTACACTCCTTTTAGCTCCTAAATGCATATAGTCAAACTGAATATAAACGTTTTATAAGTACCGTATATACTCGCGTATAAGCCGAGTTTTTCAGCCCAAAAATTGGGCTGAAAAGTCCCCCCCTCGGCTTATACGCGAGTCAATACGGCGCCCCCACCTCACTGGCACCCCCACCTCACTTTCTGGGCCCCCCCGCATGCAGCGCTGCACATATACATTACCTGTCTAGCAGCTGTCACCCTCCGATGGCGGATCGCGGCTCCCGGCTCCGGGCTCCATCTTCCTCGCTGACTTCCTGCTTGTCAGGTGACCGGCCGGCGTCGCGATGACGTCATCGCGCTGAGCCCCGGTCACAAAGCAGGAAGACAGCGAGGAAGATGGAGCCCGGAGCCGGGAGCCGCGATCCGCCATCGGAGGGTGACAGCTGCTAGACAGGTAATGTATATGTGCAGCGCTGCATGCGGGGGGGCCCAGAAAGGGAGGTGGGGGCGCCAAATTATGAGGGGGGCCCTGCTGGGGCCATGTATACTACCACTGGGGCTATATACTACCACTGGGGCTGTATATATACTACCACTGGGGCTATATACTACCACTGGGGCTGTATACTACCACTGGGGCTGAATATACCACTGGGGCTGCTGTATACTACCACTGGGGCTATATACTACCACTGGGGCTATATACTACCACTGGGGCTGTATATATACTACCACTGGGGCTATATACTACCACTGGGGCTGTATACTACCACTGGGGCTGAATATACCACTGGGGCTGCTGTATACTACCACTGGGGCTATATACTACCACTGGGGCTGTATATATACTACCACTGGGGCTATATACTACCACTGGGGCTGAATATACCACTGGGGCTGCTGTATACTACCACTGGGGCTATATACTACCACTGGGGCTATATACTACCACTGGGGCTGTATATATACTACCACTGGGGCTATATACTACCACTGGGGCTGTATACTACCACTGGGGCTGAATATACCACTGGGGCTATATACTACCACTGGGGCTATATACTACCACTGGGGCTGTATACTACCACTGGGGCTGTATACTACCACTGGGGCTGTATACTACCACTGGGGCTGAATATACCACTGGGGCTGCTGTATACTACCACTGGGGCTATATACTACCACTGGGGCTATATACTACCACTGGGGCTGTATGTATACTACCACTGGGGCTGTATACTACCACTGGGGCTGTATACTACCACTGGGGCTGCTGTATACTACCACTGGGGCTGCTGTATACTACCACTGGGGCTGTATACTACCACTGGGGCTGTATACTACTACTGGGGCTGTATGTATACTACCACTGGGGCTATATACTACCACTGGGGCTATATACTACCACTGGGGCTATATACTACCACTGGGGCTATATACTACCACTGGGGCTATATACTACCACTGGGGCTGCTGTATACTACCACTGGGGCTGCTGTATACTACCACTGGGCTGTATACTACCACTGGGGCTATATACTACCACTGGGGCTGTATGTATACTACCACTGGGGCTGTATACTACCACTGGGGCTATATACTACCACTGGGGCTGTATACTACCACTGGGGCTGTATACTACCACTGGGGCTGTATACTACCACTGGGGCTGTATATATACTACCACTGGGGCTATATACTACCACTGGGCTGAATATACCACTGGGGCTGAATATACCACTGGGGCTGCTGTATACTACCACTGGGGCTATATACTACCACTGGGGCTGTATACTACTACTGGGGCTGTATGTATACTACCACTGGGGCTATATACTACCACTGGGGCTGTATACTACTACTGGGGCTGTATGTATACTACCACTGGGGCTATATACTACCACTGGGGCTATATACTACCACTGGGGCTATATACTACCACTGGGGCTATATACTACCACTGGGGCTATATACTACCACTGGGGCTATATACTACCACTGGGGCGGCTGAATATACCACTGGGGCGGCTGAATATACCACTGGGGCGGCTGAATATACCACTGGGGCTGCTGTATACTACCACTGGGGCTGCTGTATACTACCACTGGGGCTGCTGTATACTACCACTGGGGCTGCTGTATACTACCACTGGGGCTGTATACTACCACTGGGGCTGCTGTATACTACCACTGGGGCTGCTGTATACTACCACTGGGGCTGCTGTATACTACCACTGGGGCTGCTGTATACTACCACTGGGGCTGCTGTATACTACCACTGGGGCTGCTGTATACTACCACTGGGGCTGTATGTATACTACCACTGGGGCTGTATGTATACTACCACTGGGGCTATATACTACCACTGGGGCTGTATACTACTACTGGGGCTGTATGTATACTACCACTGGGGCTATATACTACCACTGGGGCTGTATACTACCACTGGGGCTGAATATACCACTGGGGCTGCTGTATACTACCACTGGGGCTGTATACTACTACTGGGGCTGTATGTATACTACCACTGGGGCTATATACTACCACTGGGGCTGTATACTACTACTGGGGCTGTATGTATACTACCACTGGGGCTATTATACTACCACTGGGGCTGTATACTACTACTGGGGCTGTATGTATACTACCACTGGGCTATATACTACCACTGGGGATGTATACTACCACTGGGCTGTATACTACTACTGGGGCTGCTGTATACTACCATTGGCTGTATACTACCACTGGGGCTATGTATATACTACTGGGGCTGCGTGGTATACTACCACTGGGCTGTATATACTACTAGGGCTGCGTGTATACTACCACTGTGGCTGCTGCTGTATACTACCACTGGGGCTGCTGTATATACCTCTGGGCTGCTGTATACTACCACTGGGGCTGCTGCTGTAACACTGCTGGGGCCTGTATATACCACTGGGAGGCTGCTGTATACCACACTGCTGGGGCTGTATACCTGTGCTGGGGTCCACCCTCGGCTTATACACGAGTCAATACATTTTCCCAGGTTTTGGGGGCAAAAGTAGGGGGGTCGGCTTATACACGGGTCGGCTTATACACGAGTATATACGGTACCTTACTATGCCCGTGTAACTGCATGGCACTTATGACTTGGCATAAATGAACCCCTTAGCTGACTCTAAATATATAGTGAGTCTCTACTTAGGCCGGCTTCAGACTGCGTCTGAGATCCGATCCGTAGCTGTCCGCTTGAAGCAGACAGCTGCGGACCGGATCAGCACACAGGAGCGGGGGGCTATTATGCCCTCCGATCCGGTGTGCAGCCGCACGCAGATGCAGGCGCTGACAGGTCAGGACCGCGGCGCCCGCGGTCCTCACCCATCAGCAGCAGGAACTGCGTGCGGCTGCACACAGGATCGGAGGGCATAATAGCCCCTCGGTCCTGTGTGCTGATCCGGTCCGCGGCTGTCTGCTTCAAGCGGACAGCTACGGATCGGATCTCAGACGCAGTCTGAAGCCGGCCTAAGTAGAAACTCACTATATATTTAGAGTTAGCTAAGGGGTTCATTTATGCCAAGTCATAAGTGCCATGCAGTTACACCGGGCAGTTAACCGGGGCAGGAAACGGGTAAGTCATACAAGACAAACAAACAGATATGTAACTTGTTCACTTGTGCTGCAAAATATATTCACCATGTGTATGTGCTGGGTGCTTTATCTGCGCTGGTGATCACAAATACTGGAGACCCCACGCCACTTTTTTTATTATTTATTGTTACACTAATACGATGGCAGTTTGGTTGACGTTCACTAATGTGTATGGCAACCATTCACAAACGCCGTTACAGAGGGTGGACGAGGTAAGCGGGGAATATTCATCAGGTTCAATGAGCGGACCTTGACGCAGTGTGAGAGCAACGCTGAATCCGGTCAGTATGATTTAAATGTTTTTAACACCCATTTTGCAGCCCCGTAGCCGAACCCGAACAGTAACACAGACTTCCCTGAGAAGAAGCCCGTGTTTGGAGTCGGTGCATGGACAGTGTCTGGTACAGACCCAAACTTGACAGTTCGGGTTCACCCATCCCTAACGAGAAAAAACTATTTTTATCAATTTATTTTTTTTAAATCATATTTTATACTATTTTATGGGGCCATGTGTAAATTCTTGCCATCAATGCGGCATCTGTTTTTACTGTATGAAAAAGGAACAAAAATTCCAAGTTTCTTCTACTCATTGGACAGTGGAAAGCATACAAAACCATGGCACACAGATCATCTGAGTGTTATCCGTCTGTTACGGACCCATGGAATTGAATGGGAGGTTGTGATCCACAAACTGGGTCAAAACTTGACATGCATTTTACTTTTATTTAGAGAACAACCGATGTGTCAATGAGGCCTTACTCATCACATGTAATAAAAAAAAAGCAAACCCTGGAAGCGCCCTCCCATCCCCAAGAGCACACCGCAGACATACTCCCCTCAGCAGGGCGTTCGGCTCTCTTCCCCCCGGCTGACCGCGTAAGACCTCGTGCACATACTGAGTATTTGATGAGTTCTTTACCTCAGGATTTGTAGCCAAACCAGGAGTGGATAATTAAATACAGAAGTGGTGATGGTGATGGTGTTTCTATTAGACTTTTCCTCTGATTGCTCCACTCCTGTTTTGTCTACAAATCCTGAGGTAAAAAACTCATCAAATACTCAGTGTGTGCACGTGGCCTTAGGCTTTTCCCCAGCTGCCCAGTTTGGATCCCCGCGTTCGGCTCTCCCCCCGAGCTGTCCGTATTCGACTTCCCCCCCACTGTCTGCATTCAGCTTCCGCCAGGCCAGCTGCCCACATTCAGCTCCCACCACCTGTAACAGGGCGGCACTGGTTCTAGGTGTACGGATCTCTGTGTAGAAGCACATTTCAAGGACGCAGTAAAGAGGAAGGTAACAATCCCGCAGGGTGCAATCATAATGTCGACTTCTTAGTCCCCGGAAAAAGAAAACCTTACATAACGCTCTGCTTTATGTAATCTACACAGTGTGTACATCGCCTGCAAATCCATAAAGTGCTCACAGGAGTGACAGGCCGGCGCTGGGAGACTGACGGCCGCTGATGCATATAAATACAGCTGGTAAATCCGGCAGGCTTTCCCCAGAGAGGAGGCAGGTGCACCGCAGCCGAGACCAGGGCACAACATCTACAACATCTACACCACTGGACGCCAAGGGAATAACACATTTATTAGTTGTTTATTTCACAGTGAAACCAACTACTCTCACAATGGTGGAGCTGCTGCAGAATTTCTTACCTTTCAATATTTAGCTAAAAAGACAAAAACCTAACGAGTCAAACCTGTGAGGCCTTATTATCTTAGGCCCGCTTCACACCACGGTTTTTGTGATCCGGGCCGATCCGATGAGAACCAGATAGGCCCGGATCACATTTCAGCCCAATAGTTTGCCTACAGGGCCGGATGGCAGCTATCAGCCATCCGGTTTCCATGTGTCCGGGTGAATCCGGGAGGACTCAGATTTTTCACCCAGACACAAAAATGCTTCTGTACAATTTTTTGAGTCGTGGAGAAAAATCTCCCCAAACCGGATCCTCCTGGATCCGGGGCAATCCGGCACTCCCTAACATGGGAGCCTATGGGGCCGGATTGCCCCGATCCGGGAGGATCTGGGAACCTGTTATTTCAGGACCGTGGCTCGCTCCCAGCAAGCTGCGGTCCTGAATCATCAGCAGCTTCATCTGCGTGCGGCTGCACACTGGACCAGAGGGCATATTAGCCCTCCGGTTCTGTGTGCTGATCCGGTTCGGGGCTGTCCGACCCATAGCGGACAGCCCTGGATCAGATCACAACGTGGTGTGAAGCCATCCTTACTCTGTGCATGGTCTATTCTTGAAAACGTCGGTGGATCTCTCTCATTTAAAAGGAATTTAATCACCTGGTTTTTACTCCCTCGTCTGAGAAAAACAATGTAGGCAGAGACCCTGAATCCAACAAAGGATCACTTGGATTGTGTCAGAACCGCTGTACTCAGTGATGTGAGTTTTTCGATTTAGCAATGAAGTAGAGCTGAAAACCCTGCCTACACCAGACTCTCTATGTGCAATGTCTATAGACTGTGAAGTGCTTATCACAGGAGAGGGCTACCGACTTTCAGTCTGAGTAATGATAAGCTACTGATGCTCAAACAAACACAACACAGCAGGTAAACAACAAAGCACAGAGTGATAAGCATGGCTGAATTCTCTGTGTTAACATCATGCTGTATTCAGCATTGTCCCCCCCCAATATGATATGTGTAAGTTTTTTATCTTCATTATTCTCAATAGTGGATGCATAGAAACATATAGCAGCGTATTTCATTAAGTCTAAAGATGTTGGTGTCCTGGTTGTACCATTAAAAGCTAGAAGGGAGAATAAAAATAAAAATACTTTTTCTGAATAAAAAAACATTTACATACATGTAAATATATGGCGGCCGTCACACGGTGAGATATCTATAGCGATATTGTTAGCGATCACGTGCACGCGCAATCGCTTACAATATCGCTCACATCGCTGGTGAGATGTCACACAGACAGACTCACCAGCGATGTGGAGCCGCGATCTCGCTGGTAACTATGGTACACATCGGGTAACTAGGCGCCGCGTCGCTTAGTTACCCGACATGTACCATAGTTACCATCTCCCAGCATAGACTCTGCGCTGGGAAATCGCTCATCATGGTGTTATACACCACGATGAGACAGATCGTCAAATCGCTCATCGCTAGATCTGAGAACCGGACCTCAGATCAGCGATGTCACGATCAAGCGATTTAACATCGTAAATCGCTTGATTACATGCAACGATTTCTTGCCCGATATCGCTTAAGCGATCAAAAAGGAGATCGCTTAAACGATATCGGGCAAGAAATCGTTCCGTGTGACGGCCGCCTATGACATTCAGTCAGATGTAGTTCAATGTGTGACCCAAGCTTCCAATATACAAATATTGCACATATGTGTTTGCATGGGTTTCCTCCAATTTCCTCCTACACTCCAAACACACAGTGATAGTGAGCCTAGATTGTGAGCCCCAATGGGGACAGTGATGATCATGTCTGTAAAGGGCTGTGGAATTAATAGTGCTGCATAAAAGTGAATAATATTAATACGTCCTATGTCTGCAGATAGTTATGACAGCACAGGACTCACCGATACAGTTTAAAAGCGTTGGGTGGATCTGGCAGATTCCTGTTCAAGGGAATCTGTCAACAGGTTTTTGCCATCCCATCTGAAAGCAGCATAATGTAGAAAAAGAGACCCCGATTCTAGCGAGGTGTCACTTACTGAGCTCCTTGCTGTCATTTTGATAAAATTACTGTTCTCCGTGCTACAGATTTAGCAGACCATGAATGTGCTGGACTACTTGATTAGTCCTGTAATGATAATCTCCAGCTGATTAAACAGTGATTTTATGGAAACTACACTGAGCAGCCCAGTAAGTGGCACATCGGTGGAATCAGGATCTCTGTCTCTACACTAGGCTGCTCTCAGATGAGATGGCAAAAACCTGATGACAAATTGCCTTTAACTAAAAGGTGACCACTACCATATATAAGGAATTCCCCCACCACCACCCCCCGCCCCCCATATTAAAAGTGATCCCAGCCTGTACATGATGACTACAGCCGTGCTTTGTGTTCTCTGTTATCTATTGGGCTTTCTGGAACAGATGTAGAACACTTTTCTCTGTATTGTATGGAAAGTCCAAAGTACAAGATATCGTACTGAGAAATACAATGAGACCTGCGCGCGGAGCGAGCACTGACCTGACCCTGGTGCGGACAGGCCAACATATTACAAGGCAAACAATGTGGGGACCTGTCCGCAGCACTCACAGGTCACAATCACATTTTATGGATTAAGTCCTAGTTTACACCCTCAAAACACACGTAGTCATTCTTTTTATATCGAATATACATGGCCTGTCTAAGGATGGGTTTACACGTTTCAATATCGTTGCGATATCGCAATTCAATGGCGCGGGAGCGCGCATTTAGTGCACGTTTCTCCCGCATCGCATCGGAGGTTTACACGTTGCGATTTAGGAATCCAACGTCCGTACGATGTCTACGCCCCCCAACCCAGGAACGACCATTTAACATGAGAGTCAATGGGTGACGTTGAACTTCACATCGGAGTTGGGCTGTCACACAGCACGATCCGGCTCCAATGTCCATTCAATATCGGAGCATTGCATAGCATGCTCATTCAATCCCCGATATCGCATTGACATCGTTCCTGCATCGTATTGGACGTTCACACCATACAACGCAGGAACGATATCGGCTCCAATGATCTAACCACGTGACTCTTCATTGAAATTGGACGCTGATATCGCAACGTGTAAACCCCACTTAAGGCTTTGGGCTCACGCTCCAAAATCTGCACCTTGTGCCAAAAAAAGCACCGAAATAGCAATGATATTTTTTGGTGCGGACTTGGGCCTGCGTATTTCCTAATGAATTGAATGAAAGAGATGGCTGAAAAAATGCTGGAACATCTGCTGCAAGAAATGACACGCTGCACATTTTGCCGCACGATTTCTGCAGCTGAAAAAAAAACCACAGCATGGGCCCAGCACTTCAGAATGATCCCCATAGACTTTGCTTCGTTGTGAATTTTACACAAATCTGCATTTTATTCCCATAGCAAAAACGCTGCAAAATCCGCAGCACGGGGTCAAGCCTAAATTCTCTCTCCCGACCTTCCGGCACTCATGCACGCTCGCATTGAATCATGCTTCCTCCTCCCCTCTGTCACATCTGTGCACGCCCCTAAAGATCTCACAGTGTATTATTATACACTGTGAAATCTAAATTCAATAAAGCCAGAGGCTTTCATAATAATAAACATGGATACTTACCCTCCGGCGGGTGAATGGCAGGTGTCCGGGAGCCAGGATCGGTGAGCAGCTGCAGATTCCGAGTGGAAAAAGACCTGCGGTGATGTCAGAGGGCGTTCCCAGCGCTGATTGGCGGCTCACGGTCATGTGATACATATCACATGACCAGAACGCCCTCTGACTTCACTACAGGTCCTAGCAGGGCCATTCCAGCGGCTGCTCCCGGACACTGGAAAACCCTTCGGAGAGGTAAGTGTTTCATTCTTTATTATTTTTAATACATTTGTCTTTATTTAACTTTGACTTTGCAGTGTATATTAATACACTGCCAAATCAAATGGGCGGTCACAGGTGTCACACAGGGGAGGAGGAAGCAGGATTCTTCCTCCCCTCTGTGACGTTAGATGCAGCAGCGCCCGTCCTTATAGGAAAAAGTGCCGGCGCTGCTGCGTAAAGAATTGACAGGGTCTTTTTACACAGGCACCTTTTCCTATAAAAGCACGGACGTATTTTTACGCACTGTCTGTACGGCAAAGTGAATTTCCCACTCACTTTGCCGGCAGACAAAAAGCACATTGCGTATTTTGAAAAGTGTGCGCAAAAATACGCAATATGTGAACACAGCCTTAAATGACTGTCCAATACCCAAATATACTATTTGCAGCCTGCTTCTCCATCACTGGCCCTTTGTTTACATGCAGCGCTCCAGGCCACACCTGTGCTGTTAAATTTCTCAGGCTGGGTTCACACCACGGCTTTGTACTTGTCCGTGGGGATCCTGTTTTTTTGTAGGACCACACAGACAGGAATGGGATTGGACTGGATTGGTAACTCCAGAAACCATTTCTTTGTCTGGATACAGGATGAGGTATCAGGACACAAAAAGGGCAGGGAGGAGCCTGAGCCTGCAAAGCACAGGCAAGTGGTGTTGGGGCTGTTACACTACGAAAGTGAAAGTATCTACATACATTGCTTTTTTTAATTTTGCTTTCGCAATGGTTAAAAATGAAAAAAAAAAAATGTTCACCTCTCCATCAAGTGTCCCGCGATGCGAGGCATCCACGTCCGATCTTTGAAGGACCTTAATCAGCTGACCGGGAAGGGGGCGGCAACCGATCAGCTGATGGGTCACATGACAGCATCAGCTGAGCGGTTTAAATTGCCCACCAAAAACAATCGATAGGGGGGTGATTTAAACCCCTCAGCTGATGCTGTCATGTGACACATCAGCTGATCGGTTGCCGCCCCCTTCCCGGTCAGCTGATTAAGGTCCTTCAAAGATCGGACGTGGATGCCTCGCATCGCGGGACACTCGGCGGAGAAGGAGAAGCGAGCATTTTTTTTTTTAACCATTGCTTTCTTAATTTCCCTTTCTACCAGTGTATGTAGTTGATACACTGCTAAAGTGAAATTACACACACAGGTACAAAGCAGTTTTATGGTGGGTTTACAGACACCAATCATTGTGTCCAATATCTGAACAGATCTCTGGTTGCAGTGAAATCATGGACACATAGTTCCATTTTGTGGCTGTGTACAACATGGAGCAATCTGTCCATGATTTCACTGCAACCAGAGATCTGTTCAGATATTGGACACAATGATTGGTGTGTGTAAACCCACCATCAGGGTATGTGCTCACAGTCCGGGGGAGCTGCGTGTTGGACACAGCTCCTTCGGACCTGAGTGAAGCCGCAGGGAGACCGCAGCCGCCCTGTACTCACCATGTGCGGCAGGTGCAGGGTGGCTTCTCCCTGCAGTCACCCGATGGCAGCCGCTTCCGACTCCGCAGCATGACAAACATGCTGCGGAGGAGCGGACTGCCGGCAACCGGCACCACAGCTCCAAACACGCTGCGGGCGGGTTAAGCATAGTGAGGATGGGGTTTCTTGAAATCCCATCCTCTATGCTTATACTGTGCTACGCAGCGTTTTGGACACAGCCGCAAGACTCTGCATCCAAAACGCTGCGTATACTGACCGTGAGCACACACCCTAAGTGTACTGAGCATTCTCAGTACACTAAAACCGGAACGGGGAAACGATCCTGTTTTTTCCCGGATCCGGCACCATAGACTCCCATGTTATGTGCGCCGGATCGTCCTGGATTCATTTCTGTCCAGTTTTTGTCACTGGAGCCCAAAAGTGGTGCAGTCTCCTGATTTTGGGGCTGGGAAAAACCAGGACAGAAACAAATCTGGGACTGAATTCACAGAATTGAATGTCCATTTATGACCAATCTGGCACCATAGGGATACTTGGGAGGCTAAAAACAGATCCTATTCTGTCCTTTTCAAAATGGACAGAACAGGATGGCAAATACCGTGGTGTGAAGCCAGCCTCAGCCGGCGCTCGCTCTACCTGTCGGATAGATCTCATTATATAAAATCTTTCCAGCTCCAGCAATGTATAATGAGGCAGTGCAGATAAGGGGAGCTCCCGAGATGTGCCATCCCTAATCACTGGCGTAACATGAAGCTCATGGGCCCTGATGTGAAAGCTCCAATGGGGCCCCCAATTATTGAAAATACTTTATAACATTAGTCTTTTTCTGTAGGCCAAAGGGACTTTTGAGGCCCCCTAGGCTCCAGGGCCTGGGTGCGACTGCAACCCCTGCACCTATTACAGTTACGCCCCTGTGCCCAATAAAGGAGGAGGTCACCCAGCACGTGGCAGAGCGCCAGTGTCCTCTATGAGAAGGACATCAACAGACTCCTCCGATGGGAGCTTACCTGCACACCAGACGGATTGGCTTTTGAGATTTAACTGGTCAGATCCTTCTGTCCCCCCGATAGATCAGTCGGTAAACCCCCATTCACATTTGACTACAGTCCGATCCCACCAATATCACATGACTTTAGTCTGATGTGTATCGAGACCTTACTGCCTAATCCTTATCTCATCTGATCACTACCATTGTGGGGAGTTTGGATGCCCCCATACACATAAGACACCCCCCAGTCCTGCTGTAATCAGCCACCTTGGCCAATATACATCTACTGTAAGGTGCATGCCTAGCTTTAGTGGTGTGAACACAGTCTGATCTGTAAAAGGATTACGACACTCAGGAAAGTCAACATTTTACATTGCAACAGATTTATACAATATATATCTCCACCAGTAACACCAGAGACCCTGAATACAGCATGGAGCGATCACACAGGATCCATCATTTGCAATAAATATGTCGTTTCTTTACCCAGTGTAAATGCCGCCATTCTCCTGGCATTGTTTTTCCCTTTGTTTCTGGTCCTCTTTGTTCTATGTATATCTAGTCTTTTAAGCCAAGTGGGAGTGGTCATCTCATCATTAGTGCAGTCTTCAAAGACCACGCCCAGTTGGCTAATAAGACAATTTACATACAAGGAAGATGGGGCGTTCTCTGTGGTGGAGAGGTGCAGGTTCAAAAGAAAAACCAAGGCTAGATTCAGGAGAACAGGGGCATTTATACCTTATACCAAGACTGTGTGCCAGGCCAGGTGATGCCCGCACCCCTCACACACACCATGTAGAAGTGATGCAGGTGGCGGATCCAATCACTGAACATGCAACTAAGTGACCACAGAAGACTGCACCAATCTCCAAGGTACAGAAATGTAAGGATGGTACAAGAACCCCTGACTGCACAAGAAGTGAGATACCCAGCAGCAGCACAAGTGCCAGTCAGCAGAGCGGGTGCCAGCCAGGCATCGTCAGGATCGAAAGAGCAGACGTTCCCTACACACTCACTGGTGCCAATATAGCATGACAGCGAGTTACCAGTCACCACAGCACACCACCCAGCCACTGAAAAGCTGCAAAACTATCTCAGCATCATCATCCCTGGCATGGGGCGATGTGTTATGGACGCCATGATGGGCACTCAGGCCGGACTGTCAGCAGCACATTTATTACTGAAAAAGACCAGGTTACACTGAGACAGGTACAACAAATACAATGGACTGAGCAACGCTATCCCATAATATCATACGTCACCATACACATGAAATCAGACCGTGCCACCAACCGGCAGAGCGCTGCCATGTGTAATAACAAGGTGGATGTGACCGGATCACAGGCAATCATAATAAAATAATGACACAAATGTAATCATGTAGAAATGATTCTACCACACAGGACTATAATGTCTGAGGAAGGAAACTGCACACAGAAATAACAATATGACACATCTGTGGGAATATCACAAGTATCAGTGCAGCAGAGAAGAACATACACACGGTGTCAGCTCAGCACATACATGGTCACAGCACATACACATACACATGGTCACAGCACATATACACATGCACGATGTCAGCGCAGCACATACACACATGCACGATGTCAGCGTGGCACATACACGGTCACAGCACATACACGATGTCAGCGCAGCACATACTCGGTCACAGGACATACACACATGCACAATGTCAGCGCAGCACATACACACATGCACGATGTCAGCGTGGCACATACACGGTCACAGCACATACACACATGCACACATGCACGATGTCAGCGTGGCACATACACGGTCACAGCACATACACACATGCACGATGTCAGCGTGGCACATACACACATGCACAATGTCAGCGCAGCACATACACGGTCACAGCACATACACATGGTCACAGGACATACACACATGCACGATGTCAACGCGGCACATACACGGTCACAGCACATACACACTTGTGTCAGCGCACACACATACAAATGGTCACAGGACATACAACATGCACGATGTCAGCGCGGCACATACACAGTCACAGCACATACACACTGTGTCAGCGCACACACATACAAATGGTCACAGGACATACACACATGCACGATGTCAGCGTGGCACATACAAATGGTCACAGGACATACACACATGCACGATGTCAGCGCGGCACATACACGGTCACAGCACATACGCCGTCACAGCACACACATACACATGGTCACAGGACATACACACATGCACGATGTCAGGGCGGCACATACACGGTCACAGCACATACACACTGTGTCAGCGCACACACATACACATGGTCACAGGACATACACACATGCACGATGTCAGCGCGGCACATACACGGTCACAGCACATACACACACTGTGTCAGCGCAGCACACTGTCAGCGCACACACATAAACATGGTCACAGCACATACACACATGCACGACGTCAGCGTGGCACACACACGGTCACAGCACATATGCCGTCACAGCACACACTGTCACGATGTCAGCGTAGCACATACACACACTATGTCAGCACACACACATACACACACACTGTCAGCACAGCACATACATGGTCACAGCACAGTCACACACTGTCAGCGCGGCATATACATCGTCACAACATATACACACACACACACATGCATGGTTCCTGCGCGGCACATACACGGTCACAGCATATACACACGATATCCGTACAGGACCAGCAAACACATAATACCACACATATGATAGTTGTACATTGGAGCATTAGAAATCACACTACATATGATAGCAGCAGATATATCAGGGCAGCACAGCACACACATGACATAATCCATATAAATGATGTAAGTACAGGACAAGCACATACACAGACCTCATCCTGCACCTATCATATAGGAACATTACACAATCCCTGTATCCCCTGCACATTACATACTCCATATATCACCCTGCACATTACATACTCCATATATCACCCTGCACACATGATCTCAGTATAGGACAAGCACAGACATAATATAGCACATTACACAACCCATATATAACACTGCACATGATCTCAGTATAGGACAAGCATATACACAGACCTCATCCTGCACCTATCATATAGGAACATTACACAATCCTGTATCCCCCTGCACATTACATACTCCATATATAACACTGCACATGATCTCAGTATAGGACAAGCACAGACATAATACAGCACATTACACATCCATATATAACACTGCACATGATCTCAGTATAGGACAAGCACAGACATAATACAGCACATTACACAATCCATATATAACACTGCACATGATCTCAGTATAGGACAAGCACATACACAGACCTCATCCTGCACCTATCATATAGGAACATTACACAATCCCTGTATCCCCCTGCACATTACATACTCCATATATAACACTGACATGATCTCAGTATAGGACAAGCACAGACATAATACAGCACATTACACAATCCATATATAACACTGCACATGATCTCAGTATAGGACAAGCACAGACATAATACAGCACATTACACAATCCATATATAACACTGCACATGATCTCAGTATAGGACAAGCACATACACAGACCTCATCCTGCACCTATCATATGGAACATTACACAATCCCTGTATCCCCTGACATTACATACTCCATATATAACACTGCACCATGATCTCAGTATAGGACAAGCACATACACAGACCTCATCCTGCAGATATCATATAGGAACATTACACAATCCCTGTATCCCCTGCACATCCAGTGATCAGCAGATATCACACAATGCCCCGGCCGGGCTCAGCTGGAGGCGGAGGCTGTGACATGTGGCCCCTGACTGCTGACATGCAGTAAACATGATCTCCTGCCTGATCTCTCACCTCCATCCCCGGAGCCAGGAACCTGTCACCGCCCCCCGCACACACAGGAGCCTCCTCCCGGTCCTCTCTTACCGGAGCGCGGGGTCCGCCGAGCGCTGTGCGCACAACACAATCCCGGATCCCGGAGAGCGGGCGGCACCAGGACCGCGGCGTCACTCCCTCCTCTCCGATCACCACGCCCAGCCCAGCATTGGCACCGCCCACAATGGCTGGCCAAGCCTGGACACGCCCACTAGTGTACAAACCGCAGACATGGTGACGTCACGGCCCCGGTCGCGCGCTGGTCCCTCAGGTGCCTCCTGCGGAAGCCCCCCCCCTGCACCTGTCTGTGCGCTGTGTGAGGAGGAGCCGGCGGCGGGGGGACCCTGCGAGCTCCGGGGCTGCAGAGGACACTCCCCTGTCTATAGCAATCATTGGCGGATTCTTCTTTCGCTTAAAAAACTCATTCCCCAAATCATCATTAGGTTTATTTCTTTTGGGGAGAGGGGTCATTTTTTTTCTTTTGTCTCTTTTTGGCTAATTGTGTGCTAAATTTGGTGAACTGTGTGTGGTGAGTGAGTTGGATAATAATGCAGATTTTGGCTTTTTGACGATTTTGAACCTTTTTTTTTGAGTAAAATGTCACTCAATATTTTACAGTAAGTCCGAGGTCACACCTCTGTTCCCTCACACGTATGGGCCCTTGATGCTGCCTTTCCCCTTTATCCTGGTGTGTATATATAATAATAATAATATATCCCCTATCCTGGTATATATAGCCCTCATCCTGGTATACATGTCCCCCATCCTGTATATATTTCCCCCTATCCTGTATATCTGTCCCACCATCCTGTATGGTCCTCCATCCTGTATATATAGTCCCCCAGCCTGGTATATATGCCCCCATCCTGGTATATATTTCCATCACTTATATGTTCCTTCATCCTGTATATATGGTCTCCTCATCCTGATATATGGTCCCCCATCCTGTATATATGGTCCTTCACCCTGTATATATGTCCCCCATACTGGTATATATGTCCCCATCCTGTATATATGGTCCCCCATCTGTATATATGGTCCTTCACCTGTATATATGTCCCCCATACTGGTATATATTGCCCCACCATCCTGGTATATATGTCCCCCATCCTGTATATATGCTCCATCGTGTATATATTTCCCCCTATCCTGTATATATGCCCTCATCCTGGTATACATGTCCCCATCCTGTATATATATCTCCCATCCTGTATATATTTCCCCTATCTGTATATATGCCCCCATCCTGGTATATATGTCCCACCATCCTGTATGGTCCTCCATCCTGTATATATAGTCTCCCAGCCAGGTATATATGCCCCCATCCTGGTATATATTTCCATCCCTTATATGTTCCTTCATCCTGTATATATGGTCTCCTCATCCTGTATATATGTTCCCCATACTGGTATATGTGTCCCCCAATCCTGTATATATGTCCCCCATCCTGTATATATGTCCACACATTTTGTACATATGGTCCCCCACCCTGTATATATGGTCCCCCACCCTTTGTACATGGCCCTCATAACCCCATGGCTTACCAAGGGGCTGTGGTCGTGGAACTGGAGTGCCAGAGGCAGGTTTCGGAGACTGACGGCACAGCTGCGGGACGGGAGTTGTGGGGGATTAGTGGCAGCGGTGGGCGCCGCCATGTTATGTGTGCCTGGCTGCATTCACGAACAGTGTGCAGCTGGTTGCTAGAGGTTGAGACTTCTACAAAATGGCTGCGGATGGACACTTACAAACGTTTCCTATCCTCCTCATAAAGGCCGCGCTCTCTTTGGCTGCATCCTCCTTAGGATCCACGTCATTGTGGCGCCCCACTGGTTGGGATGCCATGGAGGGGTACTGCACCCAAATAAGAGTGTGTAGTATTCCTGTGACCAAGGGAATTGGGATGGTGCATAAAAGACCTCACAACACCCATTCATACACACCCTAGCGTAGGGAAGACCCAGTCCTGTGGGAGGAGTCAGGTGGGGTTGAAAAGTGTATGGGTGGGAGGACAGTTAGTCGAGTTGGGGAGAGAGGAGTGAAGGACAACACAGGAAGGTCGTCGTGCAGGAAAGAGACCCTAGGGGCACCAGGCGTTGCGGTGTGCCTGAATCCGGACCCGGTACTACTACCGACTGGAGGGGTCTGGTCCTGGACAGAGGACCGGCTTTGGACACGGTGCTGGTGTTCATCCCCAAGCCGTTAAACCAGAGGCCCCGAGGTTCTATAGGAAGCCGCGGCCAAAGACCTGGCGCATCCCTTGAAAACGCATACCGAACTAGGGGCAGGGGGACCTAAAGGGGAGTCTTCCACTGAAGACCCGTGGGAGCTGGCTTGAGGCGCTGCACAGTAGAAGGAGAAGAGAGTGCAGTGAGGGACCATCAGGGAACGGCAGACACACCACCGAGGGTCCTGAGTGAGTCATCCCGGTTCCCTGGTGACTACCCAGGCCAAAGAGAAACCCGAGTGACTGTAACATCTGCTAATTTGCCTGAAGTACTGCAAGTTAACCTGTTCAGAGTTAAAGACTGTGTGCCATACTTTATTTCCCTCGCCTGATGAGTCGCACACTTGCTGCAGTGAAAAGGATAGTCACTGTGCCGTGTGGTAAGCTGCTTCCCTGTGTAAAAACAACTACTACAACTGCCCCAGGGATCCTGCTCCACCTATGGGGAGCATAACCATTTTGCCGTCCAAACATCACCCGGAGGTCTGACCCGCAGCACTGGTAACCATACCGGAACTGTAGGTGGCATCACAAACTATTTTTATTATTTTTATTGACTCTTTTCAGGGCCACGGGACCGGGCACAGGCCCCAGTGACATCCCCTGTGAATCAACGCCCAGAACCGGGTACTCCACAGCCCTGGAGTAGGTCATTAGCTTGGATCCCACTTTTTTCCTGCAGGTCATGGCGATGTCCCATGTGGCCAAGAATACACCTGCGAAATCGTGGAGATCTCCTCTAACAGGCACAGGTACTCTCCGGCTGCGCGATGCGGCAATCAAAGCTTTTGAAGCGGTATGCAGACTGAGAGCTTTGTGCTGCAACTGCTCACCTCGCTGGCTAGGCCACACACCCTGCATCCACACATTTATACCCATCCCCTCACTCAGACTGTGCCCTTTTGCCTGTTTTGGGTTGTTGTGACACAGACACTGGGAGGAAAGAGGTGCTTAGTCAGAGTGTGTACCGTGTAGTGAAGATGGGAAATAATAGAGGACATCTGAGGGCAGAGTACATGTGCTGCTCTTTGCTCAGCTAAAGGAATCTCAGCTCCTAGGCCACCCAGGCTTGCAGGGTCTTGTGGTAAGCTGAAAACTGTGATTTGGGTAATCAACAGTGAAGCACTGATTCCACATCTTCAGCAGCATAGAAAGGTCAGGAGGTAACTACTGCAACAAAGCATATGTCTTCACAGGTTATGCAATTATAGATAAGAAAAAGACTATGCATATATAAATGTGCACAACAAAAATATTATTATATATTAAATTTTATATAGCAGGAAGTCCCGCATTACCACTGAGCAGAGAAGTGAAACTCCCATAAGACTGCCTGGACCACACACCTGGTGGTGGCTGTACAACCCTGGACCCTGTACAGACTTGCAGTAGAAAGGTAAAGCAAATGTGAAGCCTGGCAGGGCCATGGGGTTCGGTGGGAGGTCACGGTGGCAGTGACCCGGCTCTGTGACCCTGGGCTACAAGGGGATTATTTACAGGGGAGATGTTTGTGACGCCACCTGTGCTAATCGGCCAGGGGTGGCCGACGATGCTGGATATGACCAGATATGATGGAGCTGGGCCCTAGGGATGGTGTAGACAGTCTATAAGGGTGGTAATTATGAAGAAGGCCTTGGGACGAGGAAGAAGGAGGCAACCACAGTTCTTACAGTTCATTACCTTTACTTGATGATCGGTCATGTTCACCCAGCAGGGTGCTGTGCTCCTCCAAAGTGCAGCCAGGTTAGTTCTCCGTTGATCAGGGCCACTCCACCAAGACACCTTTCATAGCCTTTCCTGGTTGCTCTTCCTGCGCTGATTACTCTCCCTCTTTCCCAACGCCTTCGTGGACAGGGTCCCTGACTGATGGATGCAGGCTTTGTCGGGCGACTGCGACAGCATGTCCCCTGACCCCAGTTCTAGCCACAGTCCCAGCGATTATCCACAGTTGGTAGCCACCGCTCATATAGAAACGATGGCCTCTGGTTTTACTGGCTGAGGCCTGCAGCACTTGCACCAGAGCGGGGCTGATCCCCCTCAGGCAACCTGTCCCTCTGCCCAACACGGATCAGGCCAGATTTGAGGCAGACAGGTGGCTTCCCCACTCCCATGTCCCCTAGGACACTCTCAGTCCTGTGTCCGCTCCGGACGCCTTCCTCCAACATTCTCCCTTTTTCTCACTCTCCTTTCTAACTCACGCTAACCCCTCCTCCAGCCAGGAGATGGGGCCCTCCCTCAAATGGGTTCTCCCTAACCCCCATCCTGGAATTAGGATGGTGTTGTGTGCAAGTCTGTGTCTTGGTTTTGTGACCCTTTCTCACCTGAGAACAGTGACACCATACCTGTGGAGTAGGTGCAGCGTCACTGTGACAACCAGACCGCAGGGGCACCACACAAATGACTGTATCCTGCTCTCTCATTCATCTGTACACCAATCACCACTACGCTCATCATCTCCCTGGGACCAGCACTAGTTGGGAAGGGTTCTCCATCTGCGCCGCTGTACCACGTAACCCCAGGGATCATCTGCATTACCTGCCACATCAGGCTAATTATCCCAACTGGCATCACAAATAAAACTTTATCCCTACTACTACTCCCCCTTTATCTGTGTGGTTAGGACCACAGCTGTTGGGCACTGCTACGATGGACTGAACTTTGGCCCAGCTGCTGAGTAGCTTGGCCATTGCGACCGACACATCTAGGTGTCACAAACTGAATACTGTGTTCCAAAGGACTCCACGGAAGTCTTGGTGACCGTCTATGCATGCAGTGGCGGGACACGCGGTGGATGGAGTATTGCTAGCTCACGCAGCTCGAGGCACCTGGTCCCTACCGTAGAATATATCAGCGGAGCAACAATCTGCAGCAGCCAAAGTGGTGAGTCATACCCTGAAGGGGTTAACTAGGGGGGAAATGCTTAATACCAGCCACCTTCATGGAGCAGCCATTGTGGCTTCCATATTGCCACTAACCATGCCTTATATACCAGGTGCGGCATGGCTGCCACAGTACACAGGCGAATCTCACACCTTAAGTGACTTTAAGGAGAAGCTGCACAGCCTGTTTGATATCTACCCTCTGTTAGAATAGCAAAAGGTTAGTATACTTACAAGTTGGCTCAGTGGCACAGCCCAGAGCGAAGTAAAATTTTGGTCAGATGCTGATAAACTCAGATACCGTTGACACCCCTACTGTCTTTGAGATGCAATTCTTAGCTGCAGACAGAAAGGGCAGGATAATGTCAGAGACTATGCACTTAAAGCGAACCTGTCACCCCCTCCAGGCATCTAAAGATAACATAGCCACCTTCGGCAGCACTAAGGCTGCAGTCTCAGAAGGTGTCTATAGCATTTATGCTCCCTTGATTCACTGAAATAAAGACTTTTATCAAATCTGTTTCAAACCAGATCCAAGACCGGGAGGCGGGTTTTCAAGTGTCTGTCTCCCTCCTCTGTGGTGTCAGTCTTCCCTCTCTGCTCTCTGTGTGCCGCCTCCAGGGCCATCTCCCTGCATTACAGAGCTTTGTCAGCTCTGCTACAACATAGAGCTGCTGTTATAGGAGACCCCACAGTAGTAAATCTAGCAGGAGGATACTGCCTGCTACGTAGCAACCCTTGAGCTGAGCAGGTTTCACTTTCAGTTTCTTGTACCCAGCAGCATTGCTCCGTCCTCAGCCCCTGATCTAAAGCACAAACTCAACTCTGCTGCACTGCTGACAGCTCAGCTCAAGGCTGCTATGTAGCAGGCAGTGCTTTCTCTGCTCACGATCCTCCTGCTATATTTACTACTGTGGGGTCTCCTATAACAGCAGCTCTATGTTGTAGCAGAGCTGACAAAGCTCTGTAATGCAGGGAGATGGCCCTGGAGGCGGTGCACAGAGAGCAGAGAGGGATGACTGACACCACAGAGGAGGGAGACAGACACTTGAAAACCCGCCTCCCGGTCTTGGATCTGGTTTGAAACAGATTTTATATAAGTCTTTATTTCAGTGAATCAAGGGAGCATAAATGCTATAGACACCTTGTCAGAATGTAGCCTTAGTGCTGCAGAAGGTGGCTATGTTATCTTTAGATGCCTGGAGGGGGTGACAGGTTCGCTTTAATTTACAAAAGGTGATGCAGGCTAGTAAACAAATACAGTCATGGCCAAAAGTATTGACACCCCTGCACTTCTGTCATATAATACTCAGTTTCTTCCTGAAAATGATTGCAGTCACAAGTTCTTTGGTATTATTATCTTCATTTAATTTGTCTTCAATGAAAAAACACAAAAAGAATTGTCCTAAAGCCAAACTGGATATAATTCCACACCAAACATAAAAAAGGGGGTGGACAAAAGTATTGGCACTGTTAGAAAAATCATGTGATACTTCTCTTAGGGCCCTTTCACATCAGCGTTTTTCGCAATTCGCGGCAGATGCGGTGAAAAAACCGCATCTGCCGCGTTTGCCGCATAACTGTTACACTTGCGGCGCGGTTGCGGTAATCCCCATAGAAAGTATAGGGGGACTTGCGGCAGGTGCGGCCGCGAAAAAAACCGCGGCTGACTGCGGTTTTTTTCGCGGCCGCACTTGCCGCAAGTGCAAAACCGCACTTGCCGCACCTGCCGCAAGTCCCCCTATACTTTCTATGGGGATTACCGCAACCGCGCCGCAAGTGTAACGGTTATGCGGCAAACGCGGCAGATGCGGTTTTTTTTCACCGCATCTGCCGCGAATTTCATAAAAACGCTGATGTGAAAGGGCCCTAATTTGTGTTATTAACAGCACCTGTGACTTACCTGTGGCACCTATCAGGTGTTGGCAATAACTAAATCACACTTGCAGCCAGTTGACATGGATTAAAGTTGACTCAAGCTCTGTCCTGTGTCCTTGTGTGTACCACATTGAGCATGAAGAAAAGAAAGAAGACCAAAGAACTGTCTGAGGACTTGAGAAACCAAATTGTGAGGAAGCATGAGCAATCTCAAGGCTACAAGTCCATCTCCAAAGACCTGAATGTTCCTGTGTCTACCGTGCGCAGTGTCATCAAGAAGTTTAAAGCTCATGGCACTGTGGCTAACCTCCCTAGATGTGGATGGAAAAGAAAAATTGACAAGAGATTTCAATGCAAGATTGTGCGGATGGTGGATAAAGAACCTCGACTAACATCCAAACAAGTTCAAGCTGCCCTGCAGTCCGAGGGTACAACAGTGTCAACCCGTACTATCCGTCGGCGTCTGAATGAAAAGGGACTGTATGGTAGGAAACCCAGGAAGACCCCACTTCTTACCCCGAGACATAAAAAAAGCCAGGCTGGAGTTTCCCAAAAACTTACCTGAGAAAGCCTAAAACGTTTTGGAAAAATGTTCTCTGGTCAGATGAGACAAAAGTAGAGCTTTTCAGGCAAAGGCATCAATAGAGTTTACAGGAGAAAAAAAGAGGCATTCAAAGAAAAGAACACGGCCCCTACAGTCAAACATGGCAGAGGTTCCCTGATGTTTTGGGGTTACTTTGCTGCCTCTGGCACTGGACTGCTTGACCGTGTGCATGGCATTATGAAGTCTGAAGACTACCAACAAATTTTGCAGCATAATGTAGGGCCCAGTGTGAGAAAGCTAGGTCTCCCTCTGAGGTCATGGGTCTTCCAGCAGGACAATGACCCAAAACACACTTCAAAAAATACTAGAAAATGGTTTGAGAGAAAGCACTGGAGACTTCTAAGGTGGCCAGCAATGAGTCCAGACCTGAATCCCATAGAACACCTGTGGAGAGATCTAAAAATGGCAGAAGAAGAAGGCACCCTTCAAATATCAGGGACCTGGAGCAGTTTGCCAAAGAAGAATGGTTTAAAATTCCAGCCGAGCAAGAAACTCATTGATGGTTACCGGAAGCGGTTGATCGCAATTATTTTGGCTAAAGGTTGTGCAACCAAGTATTAGGCTGAGGGTGCCAATACTTTTGTGTGGCCCATTTTTGGAGTTTTGTGTGAAATGATCAATGTTTTGCTTTATGCTTCATTCTCTTTTGTGTTTTTTCATTGAAGATAAATTAAATGAAGATAATAATACCAAAGAATTTGTGATTGCAATAATTTTCAGGGAGAAACTGAGTATTATCTGACAGAATTGTAGGGGTGTCAATACTTTTGGCCACAACTGTGTAAGTAGATAGATATAGATATAGATATAGATAGATAGATATAGATAGATATAGAGATAGAGAGAGAGAGAGAGAGATAGAATATGGACTGGCATCACCTAAATTCTAGGTGCAAGCAAAAAAGCAAGTACATTAAGAAGTATAATGCTGCAACACTCTTCATGATATGACTATGTGTATAGCTTTAAGGCTAATGATTAATAGTGAAAAGCAGGGCTATAATGTACAGCTAAAGGTGTATCTAGAGGGGGAACACAGTAATTACTGTACCTGATACCCCGCCCTGTAGCTAGATGTGACCTGGCCGGGTTCATCGAAGACCTTACAGAATGTCTCCAGAAAGGTCGACAAGTGAGAGACCACAGGGTCATCACGCTCCCATAGAGGGTTAACCCATGCCAGGGACTCACCCTCCAGGTGGGACACCACAAAGGCCACACTGGCCCGTTCAGTGGGATACTGCTGTGGCAGCAGTTCAAAGTGTAGACGACACGGATTGAGGAAACTGCGGCACATCTTAGGGTCTTGGCTGTATCTAGGCGGTTTTCCAAGGCAAGGCGGAGGATTCGGGACGCCTCCTGGAGACTGCAGGGAGACCAGACGATCGTTCACCGAGGACATATAAGACAGCATGCGAGACTGCGTGTCTCGTTGCACGGACTGCTCCTGCTGTAGGCTCGCCAGCTGAGTAGAAGACGCGGGGTCGGAAGTCTGAAGGGAGGCTAACCGGGTATCCATGGACTGAAGGAAAACCATAATATGGTTCTGATTTTCCCGAAGATAAACCAGCTCCTTTTGCGCTGAGAATGAGGTACCAGCAGGGTCCATGGCCTGATTATTCTGTTACTTTTTGGCTTCCGCGGAAGGTGCCTAAGAGTGGACCCAGGGGTGAACCTAGCCTCTCTGCTGCCTGAGGCGAACTGCAAAACGGCGCCCCCCCCCCTTCCCCGCCAGTAAATTTTTTAATTGATAAAACTAAATCTGGTTCATACAGACTTATATTTATCCTGTGTAAATGAGCAAAATAGTGGACATTTTAGTTTACAGAAACAGAAAAAAAGATGTCCACACAAAGAAGTCAGCGCGATCACATGCACATACAAGAACCACACAGAAAAATCCAGAACAAGGATCATTAATGGCAATGGCAGCTTGGCACAAGCATTCAGACACATAATGACGACTGTCAGAGCAGTGGTCCTGTAGGCAGACACAGTCCTGCATCCTTATAGCTCAGGAGGCAGCACTGATTGCCATCCTCTGGCACACGCCTACAAAACTCTGGACTGCTGCCTGGCACTGAATATTCAGACATGTCACCATGCCGCACCATCCACACACCACAGGTAATGACCTGCAGTCTGAGCATCAACAAGCTGCCACTGCACTAAGTAAAATGGCGCTTCTCCTCCATCCAACAGACCACACTTACTCACGAATTGTTTAGCTAATCACAAGCGCCACACACGGGGCTGTCTTTAAGTAATTAATAACAGGGTCCTTCCTATTGGGTTGAGCAAAGGATGTGGGAGCGGGATGGGGGAAGAGCACCACCGACCAACCACTGCTCAGGAGAAACAAGGCTGGATGCCTGAATGTACCGAGGGCAGTACTGGACCTGGTGTGTAAGGGTGGTTTCACATTTGCGTTCGGAACGCAAGCGTAACAGAACGCAGCCAAACGCATGCGCACTGCGTTCCTATGTTTAACATGGGAGCGGTTCCATTTGGATACGCATAATTTATGCGCCCTCCTCTACCCTCCAAATGCAAAATGTTGCATTTTTCGTGCGTTCACAGGCGCTTGTTTTATCAGCAAGTGCCCGCGAGTGCACAAACAATGCATGGCTCTCAATGGATCCGCACTGTCCTCTGCATGGCGGCACAGGAGAACGCTGCGGATCACACTGAAATTTCGTCGTCGGCGGCCGGGAGGAGGAGGATCTCCGCCACAGATCTCCGCCTCCCGACTGCCGTCTAGATCGCTGATTGGCTGGCCTGGCACCATACTGATGTGAATGCATGGGGAGAATCTCTGCTGCGTTCACATCAGTATGACAGCGCTTGCCCTGCGTTTGCATGCCCTGCGCATGCAGACACAAACGCAAATCTGAAACCAGCCTAAGTTATGGCCAATCAGTCCTGCAGCAGAGGGACAATGCATCCTGCATCATAGAAAACATGGAGCCCCAGAGCAGACATTCTAATTGGGCACCCCCCAACAAAAACAATATTTGGCTGGGTCACATAGGTACATCTCTCACAACATGTCAGCCTTTACAAAGTAATTTTCCTCCTACTATGCACCCCCATAGTCTTCTATAAAATAGAATGCACCCCCACAGTCCTCAATATAGAAAACCGCACCCCCACAGTCCTCTATATAGTATATTGCACCCCGTAGTCCTCTAAATAGCATATTGCATCACCACAGACCTCCATAGACAACAATTCACCCCCACAGTACTCGATATAAAATAATGCACCCCGACACTCCTCCATGTAGTATAATGCACCCCACAGTCCTCCATATAGAATAATCACCCCAAAGTCCTCCATATAGATTAATGCACCCCCACAGTCCTCCAAATAGTATAATGCACCCCACAGTCCTCCAAATAGCATATTGCACCTCCACAGTCCTCCATATAGAATAATGAAGACCCACAGTCCTCCATATAGCATAATGCAAGCCCATATAGCATACTGCACCCCCATAGCTCTCTTCATACAGCATATTGGACCCCCATAGTCCTCCATATAGTATAATGCACCCTCATAGTCCTCCATATAGTATAATGCATCCCCTATAGCCTTCCTTATAGTATAATGCACCCCCATAGTCTTCCATATAATATAATGGGCCACAATAGTTCTCCATATAGTATATTGCACCCCCATTGTCCTCCTATATTATATTATATTATATTATACATTACATAGTGTTCTATCAATGTACTCACTAAAAAAAACTATTAAAAAAATAAAAAGTAAATACCTCTTCTCCTCAGCACAGCGGCGCTAAGTGATGACATCATTGTTCCCCGCCGTGCTGAGTTGCAGAGGGGTGGACAGCGGCGGCCAGGACTCAGGAGAAGAATGCTGCCGGCAGAGGCGGCCGGGATTATAGGAGCGGCATGTTCGCAGGGCCACCACAGGTACACACATGGCTCCGCTCCGTACACCTAATACACACTCAGCTCCGTACACCACGTACGCCTCGTACACAAGCGGCTCTGCTCTGTACACCTTGTACACACGTGGCTCCGCTCTGTACACCTCGTACACACGTGGCTCTGCTCCGTACACCTCGTACACACGTGGCTCTGCTCCGTACACCTCATACACATATGGCTCCACTCTGTACACCTAGTACATACGTGGCTCTGCTTCGTACACACGCAGCTCCGCTTCGTACACACTGGGCTCCGCTGCGAACGCCTTGCACACACGGCTCTGCTCCATACGCCTCGTACACACATGGTTCCGCTCCGTACACCTTGTACACACTGGGCTCTGCTCCGTACACCTCGTACACACTCTGCTCTGCTCCGTACACCTAGTACACACTCGGCTCTGCTCCGTACACCTAGTACACACGCGGCTCTGCTCTGTACACCTAGTACACACGCGGCTCTGCTCTGTACACCTTGTACACACGCGGCTCCGCTCCGTACACCTCGTACACATGCGGCTCTGCTCCGTACACCTCGTACACATGCGGCTCTGCTCTGTACACCTCGTACACACGCGGCTCCGCTCCGTACACCTCGTACACACTCGGCTCCGCTCCGTACACCTCGTACACACTCTGCTCCGCTCCGTACACCTTGTACACACTCGGCTCCGCTCTGTACACCTCCTGCACACACGGCTCCGCTCTGTACACCTTGTACACACACGGCTCCGCTCTGTACACCTTGTACACACACGGCTCCGCTCTGTACACCTTGTACACACACGGCTCCGCTCTGTACACCTTGTACACACACGGCTCCGCTCTGTACACCTTGTACACACACGGCTCCGCTCCGCACAACTCATACATACACAGCTCCACTCCTTACACCTCGTACACACGCATCTCCACTCTGTACACCTCGTACACTCGGCTCCACTCCATATACCTCATACATACACAGCTCTGCTACATTCATTTACAACCAGCCCCCCTCCCTAAACCCCTCTCATCCCGATCACACACAGCTTTTGTTCTTATCTCCAGAGCATGCAAACAGTGAGTGACTAACCGCAAACACTGTATTGCAGGAGCAGGGCATGTCGGCAGTCAGCACATTATCTGACTGAGTGCAGGTCACAGTGCCGCCCCCTGTCTTCTGACTCATCTTGCCGCTTGAAACCTTGTACTCACAGTAGCTCATGGACGGTGCGGCCCTGAGTGGACCCACTGAGCCGTGGTACCAAACTCCCCTTGGTGAGCTGGTTCTAGTTTAACCAACCCCTATACAGGGAATATCAGGGGCAAGCCCAGGGGGTCTAAATACCTCAGCTGCTAGTACCCGGGGGGCGGCTCGTAGGGTTAGCCTATACTACGGTATAGCAAAGGAGGATTCGAGGGATCAGAGCCCGAGGCTAAGAGAGCAGGAATGGGTCTACCGGAGGAGAGCACAAGGAGGGTCTGACTAACAGCCAGAGAAGCAGAAGCCTACTAACTCAATATTCAGGCACCTCCCATCAGTAGAGGTGGCCTGATATACCTGAGGACGGCAGCTATTGGTCAAGGGGAGTGTCAGGTTCAGCCATATCGGCCCCTACATTCACAGAGGAGGAGCGCAACCACGCCTAGTGCATCGCTGATTAGGTTCATGACTCTGACCATTGTAGTGGGCTGATGTGGGAGCCTGTTGGTCAGCAGACAGGAAGGGGATCTGGTGATGGCTCCGAGACACAGCACGCCTGGAAACCAGATGCCCTAGTCAGTAGAGGAGCAGAATATGCAGATCAAGGAGAGGTGAGCTGGGGAGCGGTCCCAGGGGACCTAACAGACACAGCTAAAGAAAGCTGGATCCTAGCTCCTAGGCCACCCAGGCTTGTAGGGTCTTGTGGTAAGTTGAAAACTGTGTGATTTAGACAATCAACAGTTAAGCACTGATTCCACAGCTTCAGCAGAATAGAAAGAACAGGAGATTACTATTGCAGTCAAGAATGTGTCTTCACAGGATCAGCGATGCCAGAGTGTTGGAGAGTGTACAGAGTGCTGGGCATGACTATCATGGACTGAACTGTGGCCCAGCCGCTGAGTAACCTGGCCCTTGTAACCGACACCTGTTTTCACCTTGCTCACCGAGTCAAATTTTACAATGCCAATCGTACTCAAGGCCACCATCAGGGCCTGAATGGCCATATTCGCATAAGGGACCTGGGCAGCATAGGCCAGGTGGGTGCCCTGAGCTGCTGACAGCCAGGGCTTCTCCTCTTTCACTCTGCTGTTACCTGCGCCCCAGAGGTAGAGTCCAGTGATGTAGCTGAAGGGGGGCTGGTGGGGACATGCAGCATCTGCCTCAGGGGCTGCAGGCAGGGGACAACATCGGCGGTGTGTGCTGTCTCCTTGGCAGCTGCAGTGGGAGTCGGATATTCTCTCTCTAAGTCGCTGTCAAGCTGACAGCAGGTCAAAAAAAGTGCAGTGCACCAGCTCCTGTTGATCAACTGTACAAGCATCTGTTAGACACTCTTACAATTGAAGCCCAGATAGTGGACACATATGGATCAGGGTGACATCAGCAGCATGATCAGGTCAGCTGATCATGGTGCTGACATCACTCAGTGCCGCAGAAGTGCGAAAAGCAGTGGTGTTAAGTGCTCCAGTCCTGGAGCTGAAAACACCAAAGATATACAGTAATTAGGGTAAGGGGGGAGAGGGTGGGAAAGTATGATGTGTTTCAAGCGTAGTGTGGGAGAGAATGGTGTCATACAAATGAAGGGAGAGTATCGTGCTGAAAATGGTGGGTGAGTTGATATGCTGCAAATGGGGGAGGGTGGAAGAGTATGATGTTCTGCAAACGGGGGGGGAGAGTATGATGTACTGCCAACGGATGGGTGGGTCGGAGAGTATGATAGAGGGGGGAATATGATATGCTGCAAATGGGGGAAATGGTGGGAGATTATGAAGTTCTGCAAATGGGGATATTATGATGTGCTGCAAACGGAGGGGAGGGGGGGAGAGTTTGATGTGCTGCAAATGGAGGGGGGGAAGTATGATGTGCTAACGGAGTGGGAAGGAGACTGATGTGCTACAAATGGGGTGGAGGGGAGGAGTGTATGATATGCTGTAAAACGGACAGCCACGGATCCGATTTAGCCCCATGTTATCCTATGGGCAAGGATCGGATTTGCCCTTAAGGGTACCTATACACGCGGCGAGAAATATTGGCAGCGATATTGCGACCTGGAAATATCGCTGCCACATTTCCACCCAATTGCGTCATTATTGCGGCGTGTAATTTGGGAATTTGGCGGCGATATGTCGCCTCGGTCGCCTGGTTTTAGAGCACTGCTCCAAAATCGAAACCAGGCAACATTGGTGTTATCGCCACCAAATTTGAGATTTATACGCCGTAATAAGGAGGCAATTTGGCGGCGATACTTCCAGCGAGAAATATCGCTGCCAAAATGATCTCCTATGATTGCGGCGTGTAAAGGTACCCTAATGGCATCCGATTTGTCGGATCCGATTCTGTCAGATTTGTTGCTGTGCCCAAAATCGCAGACTGATGCGATTTTGGGCACAGCGGATCAAATCGGACCGAATCGGATCCGACATGATCCATGCCAAATAACAGGGGGCCTATGGAGCACAGGTCCGAGGAAACAGCTGATCACTCCTCAGACCAGATTTTAGTGTACTGAGCATGGTCAGTACATTAAAATCACTCTGCCATCTAATTTCACTTCTGCAATGTATAGTCATACATTGCAGAAGTGAAATTTAGTAAAAAAAAAAAAAAAAAAGGGTTAAAAATATGCCTCCAGCATCGCTCAATGCTTATAGGACCTGGCGTGATGTCACAGTCACATGACCGGTTACTGCGATAACCGGTCATGTGACTGATGCCACACCAGGTCCTGTAAGGATCAGAAGAAGATAGCTGGAAGCGCCGGGGGACTCATGGATGGGTGAGAATAAAGATTTTTTTTTTTATTTTTTAAGGTCCGGATAAGAGGGGAAAAGAGGGGAGAAAGAGGGAGAGAATGAGGGAGCAGGGAGAGGAGGGGGGAAAGTGGTGACAGGAGGGAGAGAGGAGGGGGAGCGAGGTGATAGGAGGGGGAGCGAGGTGACAGGAGGGAGAGAGGAGGGGGAGTGAGGTGACAGGAAGGAGAGAGGAGGGGGAACGAGGTGACAGGAGGGAGAGAGAAGGGGGAGCGAGGTGACAGGAGGGAGAGAGGAGGGTTGAGTGAGGCGACAGGAGGAGCGGGGAGAGGAGGAGAGAGGATCCAAACTGATCCTGCAAAATATCGGAATCTGATGCCTATTTGGCATCCGATTGCAGGCATCAGTTTGGATCCGTTGCTGTCCGAGGGGTCCTGCAAAAAGTCTGATCCCCTCGGACAGCAAAATAACACAGTGTGAAAGCAGCCTTACACAGATAATTGTGCAGAGATTGTTCGCAGATCTCAGGTTGCAGTGAAATCATGGACACATTGTTCTATTTCTTTGCCTTGTACAAAATGGAACAATGTGTCCATGATTTCACTGCAACCTGAGATCTGCGAACAATCTCTGCACAATTAGGTATGTGTAACTGGGCCTTTAGTGTGCTACTAAATATTGTCCGTTCAGGATAGTACATGGCTGAGCCGCTGACCTGAACTATTCATTTACCCATGATGCTAGCAGAAGCACTTTTTGCCTCTCCAACATCTGAGTAGTGCAGAGGCTCTGAAGCTGATTGCTTTGGCTGACGCAAAGAGCTTGCGATTATTGTGCACCTTGCCTGGGAAGTACACCACTGCTAATAGACAATGAGCTACAAACGACAGAGTAGTCTGGTCGGGTTATGTGTCAGGCCCACTGGGACGGGGGTACTCGGTACCGGACCGGGTCGGCTGCTGGGGAAGTCACGGGTGGTTCTGGTCCGGACCGTATCTCTGGCTCGACAATAAAAGGGGAATATTTACAGGAGATTGTCAGTCGTGACGCCACCCACTATATGCGGCCAGTGATGGGGCCGCCGTTGCTGCAGAACCTCCGGGGATAATGGAATAGCAGCGTAGATCGTATAGTTCCAGTGGGTAGAACTGTGTTCCCCGGGGCAGAAAGGGTTAAGTCTATGGTGTAGTGTGCAGGCTTGGTGCAATTCACTTACTAGCCAGATGCTGCAGAAATCCTCCCTCAGTGCTGGAGCTGACAGGCAGTGGCTCTTCAGTTGCAGGGTCGTTGTAATCCTGTATGAGGGAATAGCATTCACGTAGAGACACAAGGGAAGCAGATTCAGGGTTTTCCGTGTTTACTCTCAAAGCTTTGCAATACAGCTCACAGTTGGTTACAGTTCTTACAAGTCTCAGTTCAGTTCAGTACACGGGCTCACTCTCCCCTCCGGGGTTCCCTTTTACTCTCTGCAGCCAGGTCTCTCTCTGTGACCCCTCACACTGTCTCTGTGTCCTTTCCGGGCTGTTAACGTTCTCTGGATTCACTTGGTGTGTGTAACGCCGGACAGTATGGCGGTGACTCGGGCCCCTGTGTGTCCTCCTGGTCGTCACTGAGCTGCCTGTCCTTTGGGGTAGGGACCCTAACATGTAGCTGTGGTCCCCCGTCGTGTTGTTTGGGGATTCCGGGTAAAACTACGGTCCCCTCTAGAGCCGACATTCTACTCAGCCCAGCCTCCAGCAGTCCTCAAGCGTGAGGCTCTACCAGGCTCTTTCTCTCTGCGTCTTTCAGTATTGTAGGAGGGCTACTCCGCCTGCAGTCGTTCGCTTCAGCTGTAAGTCCAGGGCCCGGGTATCACCGTCCCTCTCTTCCCTGCACAGCCCTGGGGTACTGGCTCCGGATAGGCTTTCTCTCTCCTCCGGCTCACACTGGCTCGGTACGGATTCTGCGCTCCTTACACCCCACTTTGCCAGGACGTGTGCTTCCTTCTTCCTGCTCAGCTTAGCTCAACCGTCTGCTGTTTTTCGGCCTGTGCTGTGTTCCTCAGCCTGCTGCTGCTCTTGGTCTTTGCTGCTCGGCACCCTCTGGCCTACTGAACTCCTTCCTCCTCCCCCTCACTATTTCTACTGTCAAGTCACCTGACTACATGTGTGCCCAACCCACTCCTCTAAATCCACCACCCCTCGCTTGCCTAGAGTCTCCAATCTCAGGGCTGGATGCTGCCATCTACTGCACGTGGGTTGTGTGGGCTGTGAGGGTGTTGTTGTGCAACAATTGTCCTACCTGCCTGGCTGCAGTTCCCTTTTGTGGCCTTCTGGACGCAGGGGCGCCACATTATGTCCAACTCCGCCCGCAAAATGGGATTAGAACGTATGCTCCGATGGGGCCATTGAATTTAATGTTGCAGACAGTCAACATGTGCTCTGTCGTGCATCAGATGTATTAGACTGCGCCTGGGTGTCTGCTTCCAGGAAACATATACTCACGAAAATGGTGCACCAGAGTACACGGTGACTGCATCTCATCTTTAACGTCAGTGGCCCCATTGGCACATATATCCACATCCCATTTTGCAGGAAGTTCGGAATTAAACCCTGATGGGACCACTAAATGTGTGCTAGAAGGCAATGTGAAAGTACCCTTACAAATCTCTCCATTCTTGTAAACAGAGGATTTTTATTAATAGGGTAAATTGCAAAGATGCTTCTTGTTTTTACAAGCACATTGCAATTTTATCCATTTATGATTATGAGAAAACCCCTTAAATATGCCAAATTTATTAATAGCATGTCTCCTGATAAACTTGGCATATATTTATCTATCCATCTGGCAGAAAATAAAAATTGAAATTGAGATTTCCACGATAATGTATTTATAGAGGGTTCATCTGGCTGCAATATGCATGGTAGTTAGAAAGCATGCATATTATTTAGAAGGTTCTTATAGTAAGTATTTGACCCTTTCAATAGTATGACATTGAGATGCACCCAGTGGCTTAATTTGAATCTTATAGACCCCAATGCAAAATTTCCAACAGAGTCCCATGTACAACTGCAACCAGGGGCGCACCTATAAGATGACTTATGTGTTTTACCTCAGGTGGCACCACCGGCTGGGAAATAGAGTTACAGGTGCCCTAAAGATAGCGTGCAATAGTACTGTAGACTAGTGATGAGGGCGGACGAATGCAAACTGTAAACACCTAGAGTTTGGCCACGGACCCCAAAAACTGACTTCCATGAGAAGTTTATGTTACTATTTGAGTTCAAGTTTGACTGGGGTACTGTAAAAATAATCAAAACAGCGTAATTCTTACCGAGGACCGTGCACTTGTACTTCTGAGCTGCTGATTAACTTCCTGATTATTCACTGCACTGGCTCAAACAGCCAATCACAGACACCAACTCTGGGCCAGAATCTGTGATTGGGCGTTGTGCCCCTCACCTATTGTGCTTCATTTGCCATTGGCAACGAACCTGCCATCATAGGGTTGTAAAAAACAGAAGTTCTTGAAAATAATGTAGGGCTTTGCCGTATTTTTGATCTCAGCGCAGGTAAAGCAGACAGCAATAGATAGCCACCCCAGCTGCCTGGCTTTATCTTCGTTGGCAAACAAAAATACAGAAGAGCCTGTTATTTATTTATTTTTTTAACCATTTAAATAAATAATGAAAAAAAAAAATGTGTTTGTTTTGCCCTATTTTTGATTGCCAGCCAAGGTAAAAACCAGACAACTGAGGGCTGGTATTATTATCGTGGTGAGGCCCATAGTTATTGGGATCCCCCAAGCTACAGAAAAGCAGCCTGCAGTTGCTCCATGAATTGTCACATTCATTTGAAGCACCTGTTCCTGGCGCTTTACCCAGATCTTCCCTATGCACTTGTGCAGTGGCATCAGCAGGATAGAAGGGGTTAATGACAGCTGAATATTGACAGTTTGTCATTAACTGTAGGTTGATATTGTTCAAGTGTCTGATACCTGCCCCTGATCAATCCTTTGAGTAAATAGTTAAATTATTTTCTCTGCATGTTTATTGTTTATTTGAAATAAGACACACAGAAAACCCTCATTTTCCCATTTATTAACCGCAAACATACTCCGACAGTAATCCACAATGATGTTGCATGAAGCACACAATCCGGGCTTTGATACGTCCAGAGACTGCAGTCCTCTCGCTGCAGTCTCTGTGATCATACTGACTGCCGTGAGGAGTGGTGACATCACTGATGCTCCCTATGGCAATCAAAGAATACAGAAGACCCAGCTACCAGATTGTGGGACATTGCGGCACAGCAGTCTGTCAATCCAGCAGCAGTTTCAATTGAGTTCACAGTACTAGTTTCCCACTCCATGAACTCAGTTGAACCTGCTGACGGGCTGCTGTGCCACCATATCCCACAATCCAGCAGCTGGGTCTCTGTCACCTGGGTTCTCTGACAGCCATGGGGAGCCCTCAGTGGCTCAGTAAGTGACTTTACCACTCCAGCAGCAGTCAGTGTGATCCCAGAGACTGCATCGAGAGGACGCTTGTTCCATCACTGCATTCTCTGGATGTAGCAGAGTCAGGCTCGTGTGCATTGTGGGACAGTGTTGTGGATTACTGTCAGAGGGTATATTTGGGATTAATAAATGGGAAAATGAGGGTTGTCTGTGTGTTTTATTTCAAATAAAAAAAACACACGCAGAGAAAAATCATTTAACTATTACTCACAGGAATGATAATGTGCAGATCTCATAGAAGCCTGAATATTATCAATCTACAGCTAAATGACAAGCTGTCAATACAATACAATAGGGAAAGAGGTCATTTCGTAAGTCTTTACCGGATTTAGAACACTACACATACACTACACATACATCTGACGAAGATGCTTGTGATGGGGGGAAGCAGCAACCTGCGCAAGGCGTGGGGGGTCCAGGTCCAAAATTTACACTGGGACCCATCGGACTCTAGTTTCGTCCCTGCACACGGGTCTGTGTGTATATGTTTTTCTATATTATGAGCAGTGGATCTATAAAGAAGGGCTGCAAAGGTGACTTAGCCTTTAAGCAAATCCTGATATATTCTGGAAAGTGACTTCATGAAGGGTTTTTACATTAAAAGATACCCTTAATGGTTGTGTGAGGTAAGTGACTGTCTTTAGATATTGACTTAATGTGGCGTGATCATACTAAACAGATTCCCGCGGCACAGTGCATAAAGCACCTCTCTGTTTGTAGGGCAGAACGTTTGACAATTGAATTACAATTCGTGTTATTACATTACTCCTGAACTAATTATGTAATTAGCGGCTGTAAAGTGAACTGTGAAGAATGACCCCGCCGTCTCCTTGCTTCAGATTCGCTAATGTGTTTTTTTAATCAATTTCTTTAAAGGTCAGGCAGTTTATCTTATCTGAAAGTAGATGGTCTTTATTGTCTCTACTTTCTTTTAATTGAGTAACCTATTAAGTAGGAGCTGCTCAATTGAGTTGGAATTTGCATCAAACTAAAATATGGGCATTTTTTTCTTAGACTGATACTGGGTCAAACTCAGGGGTGCATTTAAAGGGAACCTATTACCTCTATAAAGCCCCCCAGGTTATCAGTACCTGTCCCTGCACCTTCCTATTACTACTCTATCGCTTTCTGTCCTAAATGTGCCCTGTGACTGTGTAATAAAATGTTATCACTCACTCATTAGTATATTAATGATCCAGGGGCCTAGTGTTGCTAGCCCCCCTGGGCATCCTCTCTGTGTCCCGTGGCCGCCTCCTGCACAGTTTATCACGCCCCGATGGGCGCGATATTGACATCCAAATGAGCGACCCCCAGCCTGGCTCGCTCCACTCTGCAGAGTGCCAGGTATAACGCCGAACGCGTCATTTCTGGTACTCCGCAGGCGGACTTCAAGTTGCGCAATACGCCTGCTTTTAGGACCGAAAGGGATAGTTAGAGTAGTAATAGGAAGGTGCAGGGACAGGTAGTGATAGCCTGGGGGGCTTTATGGAGGTGACAGGGTCACTTTAAGGGTCCCTGACTCTTCAAAAAGGGTCAGTCCCCAGTAATGTGATTAGGTGAGGTGACAAGGGGTGGATGGCGAAAAAACCTAATGGGCGTAATCATCTGCTCACCAAGTCCAGATGAATAACGGAGACATGCGAAGCACGCAACAGATCCTAGGTCGGTTGCCAGATCCGGTCAATTGCAGAAAGTGAAAAAATGATGTCCAGCTCCTGCAAAAAAATGAATAATTCTTGGGATAACTTCTATAAAAACATTTATTGGTTTAACAAAATATGGTTGCAGTTGAAACATTGACCTATGCTTTTCAATCGTGAACCACTCTTAATCATAGCAATGTGAATAGGCTGATTGCTATGATGATCGGTTCACACGTGAAACGCGTAGGCCAGTGTATCAGTTTTAACTATGTTTTATTAAACCAATAAAAAAATCAATATTGTCTAAGAGTCATTTGAAGAATTATTCATTTCTTTGCAGGAGCTGGGCACAATTTTTTCACTTTCTGCAAGGGCAAGGTGAAGGTCGTGTGGCAAACATATTCAGCGAGTAAAATAAGTATTTAACACGTCACCAATTTTTTAAGTAAATATATTTCTAAAGGTACTACTGACGGGAAAATCATCACCAGATGTCAGTAACAACCCATCCAATCTACACAGTCAAAGAAATCAAACTTTAGATAGCTTAATTTATGGTTTTGTGTAATAATGAGAAATGAAAAGTAGCTAGCGGATGTCGGCGGGGGGTGCTGTAGGTGATGTGGCTCCTACCTGCACCGAGCCGCGCATTGCGGTCCTGGGAGCCGGGGTGGCAGAGGAGAGGGGCCAAGGGAAGCAGGAAGCTTCCCTCAGTTAACCTCCTCGGCTGGAGGCCCCCCTGCAGGCTTGAGGGGCCCCCTAGCCGGTCAGGGCCCTGGTGAAGTTGAACCAGCTGCACCACGGTAGGTCCGCCCCTGTATGTTACCATTCGAGAGCACGTGGGGGGAAAATGCATGCAGGTTTAAGAGGAGGAGCACCAGAGTCAGCTGGACAATCTGTCCCACTACAAGTGAAATAAGTCTAAAAGCGTGATCCCACAAAGGAGTTATAAGGGGACAATCCCAACATATATGATAAAAGGACCCGCCTGATTACAGTTTCGCCAACATAGGTGTGAGGTGTTAGGCAACATGGAATGGAGTTTCATGGGAGTAAAATACCGGCGGAGTATCAGCTTCAAGGGTGATTCGAAGTGGGCCGCACAACCAAACGTCCGCCCTGCCAATTTAATTGCTCTTAACCAGTCCAGTTCAGGTATGAATTTACCGAGGTCTTTTTCCCAAGATATGAAGGGTGTAGATTTTACGAATCTGCACTTATTTCCCAAGAAATAATAAAGGGGTCTCAAGCCCATATCCAGGGATGAGGAAGAGGAGAGGGTCCTAATAATATCACTGTTGACCCTATATGGGAAGTTGAGATATTTCTTTAAAACATGTTGTACCCGGAGATATGAGAAATGGTCTTTAAAAGTTAAGCCAAACCTATTTTGCAATTGGGCAAAGAGTAAAAGAGAGCGATCGTCAAGTATATCACTTAATACAGTAATCCCGCCTATCTTCCAATGGTACAGGTCAAGGTCCTCTGATAAGACCTCCAGAAGTACTAAAGGTACTTCCAGGGGCAACACAGGGATGAGTGTCTGGGTGGAGCAGTGAATCTGAAGCCAATTTGACAAGGAGTAATTAGTAAGTAGGTGGAGGGCCCTCAGACTCTGTGGGTTAACCAGAGCTGCCTATAGCACTGCCTTGAGATCGTGTGAGGGTGCAAAATGTGCCTCTATTTGGGACCACCTACTTGGAGGGTCGTGGTTCCACCAATTCTTCAGTTGGCTGAGTTGAGTTGCTATATAGTAATCGTTCATTTTAGGGAGTCCCACCCCCCTACCTGCTTTGCGCGTTGTAACAAATGTCTCGACAACCGAGGCCGCTTTCCTCCCCAGATGAAGGCATTCAGGAGTTTATGAGTGTGTTGAAAAAACACTGTCGGGAGTGATATCGGCACCGTGCAAAATACATATAACATTTTGGGCAGTATTAACATCTTAAACAATGCAACATGACCCACCCAAGAGACTTCAAATTTCTGGAGTCTGCTCATCTCATTCTCAATATCTGCTAATAGGGGGAGGTAATTGGCTTTGTGCAAATTAGTGGAGGATGATGTCACCACTGTTCCCAGGTATGAAATATGCTGCATCTTCCAGTCCATCCCCACAGTGGCCTTAAGGCGCTTCAACTGTGGCAATGGTATGTTAAGGGGTAAAATTTGAGATTTATTCTCGTTAATTTTGTAGTAAGATAGGAGACCAAACTTTTCAATAATCTCTAGAATTGTTGGCAGAGACTCCAGGGGGCGTGCTAAAACCCTTTAATTTTAAAGGGAACTTGTCAAGTCCCCTAAGACCTTTAAACTATGAACAGGCATTGTGTGGGCCACAATTCCCTGTCATAATCCAATGTTACAAAAAATAATTAATAATGTTCTGCTAATTGGGGCTTTGACTAGTCGAGGGGGCATTTTTTCCCCCAACTAGTCTGCCCGCTTTCCATGTTATCACACCCCTCTGATCGTGATGACATGATTGCCAGGAGCCGATGTCCCTGTCAGCTCATCAAGATCTTGTGTCTCTTGCCCGCAGCGTCCCTGAGCCTCTGTAGCCGGGTTTACGGGTGCGCATGACCAGGAGTCTTCTGCACTTCCGACTATGCGCAGTGCAGCTCTGAAACCAGGACCTGTACACCCGGCTACAGAGGCACAGCGAGGCAGGAGACACAAGATCTCCATGAGCTCATGGTGACGTCTGTTCCTGGAGATCATGGTATCATGTCCACAGGGGCATGATAACACGGAAATAGGGCAGACTGGTTGGGGGAAAAAAACGCCCCCTCCACTTGTCAAAGCCCTAATTAGCATAGGGAAAAAGCATTATAAATAATTTTTTAAACAGTGTGGATTGTGAGACTAGCATTAGACAGGGATGGTTCGGCAGGGAATTTTGGTCCATACATGCACCTGTTCATAGTTTAGAGGGCATAGGGGACCTGACAGGTTTCCTTTAAATGTTTTCAGTCCCTGTAGAGGTCTATGATTGTTTATTCATTTTTGCTGCCCATAAATCATAATATATTGTAGCCTCTGGTATGGCAGAAGAGACATTGACCTGAGGGCCTTTATTAGAACTCCAACTACAATGTCATTTCGGGGTGTCAAAAGACTGATACAATCTCTTTTTAACAAGGTATTGACTTGTTTGCCATACAGCTTTAGGAAGAACAACCCATGACAACCTTTTTTGGAATCTCATTTTTGTGTACTTTAAGTTCTGTATCCCTTAGGGTATGTGCCCACATAGTGGTTTAGTGACGTTCAAACTGTCAGTAAACCGGTGGAAATTTGCAGGAGCCTAGTTCTGAGCTCTGAAGTCTCCAACTGTTTTCCACCGGTTTCCCAGCGTTTTTTTCAGCGTGTGCACAGCGTTTTTCAGTCGGTTTTCCCAGCGGTTTTAAAAGCGGTTTTCTATGGAGGGTTTTGTTCATGGAAACGATCAAAAACCGCTGAGAAGAATTGACATGTTGTATGCTCCTAAACCGCTAGGAAACCGCTCAACCTCTGGCAGATCCGCTCACATAAACCGACTATGTGTGCACAGTGGTTTCTAAATTACATAGGGTTACTTGTAAGTCCTAACGCTGCTTAGGATTTACATAAATTTAAATAGAACCTATGCTAAACCGCCGGCGGTTTTCGCTACTAAACCGACTTTAAACCACTATGTGGGCACATACCCTAAGTCTAATTGTATGATTTTTTTGCTTATTTTGATAGGATGCTTTGATGTAAAATTGAAAAATATGAAATGTTGTTCTCTAACTCTTGCACAGAGCTATGTGCACTATACAATTATACTCCAGAGAGACGGACATAGATTATTATAATTAGTATATAAAATAGATTCACGCAGGTTCTTGATTGCTTTCCGAACTTTCTTATTGAATTTCCAATCTTTTGAAAGAAAACTTGTCAAGAATATTTTTTGCTATATTTTCAAAATCCCTTAAGCTGCTGTACAAACAGTGGCGGAAACAGGTCATTAACTTCTTTGTTTAAATAAAGGATTATTATAGGAAGATTATATCTGAAGAAATATTCTTCTCCACTTAAATCCACAACAGAGATAAACAGAAGAACCAAACACAGAGCGTAAAATTAAGTTACCGTAATGGAGCAAAGTGGGTGAAAGTCGATGCAAAACCACAAAGGCAAATCTACAGTTATTGAGGATTTCTGTCTATATTAATACTTTACAACATGTTCAATTCCATATAGTAATATAGGGGGCTGTGAAGATCTGAAGTTGTGGATTGTAATAATCACCTAAGCAGGTTAACGATGTAAAAAAATGTTTGTGTCCACACATGTATTGCAGGAACTCCAGTTAGATGACCACAATGCGATGTCGTTAGGTTACATCCTAGGTGACACCCCCAATACACTTCCAGCATGAGTTGCATATGGCTTCTACACTACAGTTGTGGCCAAAAGTATTGACACCCCTGCAATTCTGTCAGATAATACTCAGTTTCTTCCTGAAAATGATTGCAATCACAAATTCCTTGGTATAATTATCTTCATTTAATTTGTCTTAAATGAAAAAACACGAGAGAATGAAGCAAAAAGCAAAACATTGATCATTTCACACAAAACTCCAAAAATGGGCCGGACAAAAGTATTGGCACCCTCAGCCTAATACTTGGTTGCACAACCTTTAGCCAAAATAACTGTGATCAACCGCTTCCGGTAACCATCAATGAGTTTCTTACAATGCTCTGCTGGAATTTTAGACCAATCTTCTTTGGCAAACTGCTCCAGGTCCCTGATATTTGAAGGGTGCCTTCTCCAAGCTGCCATTTTTAGATCTCTCCACAGGTGTTCTATGGAATTCAGCTCTGGACTCATTGCTGGCCCCCTTAGAAGTCTCCAGTGCTTTCTCTCAAACCATTTTCTAGTGCTTTTTGAAGTGTGTTTTGGGTCATTGTCCTGCTGGAAGACCCATGACCTCTGAGGGAGACCCAGCTTTCTCACACTGGGCCCTACATTATGCTGCAAAACTTGTTGGTAGTCTTCAGACTTCATAAGCCATGCACACGGTCAAGCAGTCCAGTGCCAGAGGCAGCAAAGCAACCCCAAAACATCAGGGAACCTCCGCCATGTTTGACTGTAGGAACCGTGTTCTTTTCTTTGAATGCCTCCCCCTTTTTTTTGTCCACCCCCTTTTTTATGTTTGGTGTGGAATTATATCCAATTTGGCTTTAGGACAATTCTTTTTGTATTTTTTCATTGAAGACAAATTAAATGAAGATAATAATACCAAAGAATTTGTGATTGCAATCATGTTTAGGAAGAAACTGAGTATTATCTGACAGAATTGCAGGGGTGTCATTACTTTTGGCCACAACTGTATATTTCTCAAAGCAGGGACATCGTATCTCTACAAACAAGGTGTTTTTTTTTTGGAGACAAGGGACAACACAGCCATACCTAAAAAACGGGAGTAGACAAGGGCGCAATGGGTCTAATCTGTTTGGTGCAAAGGACTGTACACAGTGTATGAACTGCTTACCTTGATCGATTGTGCGACCCACAACCTGTTGTAGCGCATCGAACAGCTGCCGCAGGATAGCCCCACCTGAAGGATGGTCACGTAGTACCTAAAGGACAAAGATATTATATGCAGCAGCGCGGATCAAATTGACAGGCGTCTTCTGTTATTAATCGGTGATCTTTAATCCTACGCATATCAAGGTCATCCCGACCTCTTCATCAGGGATACATTAACAGAATGACCAGCAAGTAACAAGTTCAAGCATATATAAACAATTTAAAGCAATTAGAAACATTTCAATGACGTATAGTAGGAGTTTTCCAATGAAGTCAGAGTGTCCTCTGCTCCACTTGAAGGAGAATAATATCTTAAATTGATAGACCCTCAAACTGTTAGGCATTACATAAAAAAGATCATATAGTTTATATCCTAATATACAATAAAATTACACACATCCTAATTTTATTGTATATTAGGATATAAACTATATATGTCATTATATGCAGCAGTGCAGATTTAATCATCTTTGTCCTTTGAACTCAGCCATTCCAGTACTAATAGGAGTAGACAACTCAAAAACTTCTATTTTCCTGGAGGTGTTTTGATCTCAGGCTGAAATACCACAATTGTACTATTCTCACTGCTTTCATTCGACATTGCTGTTGTTGTAACAGTCAGTTTCCATTGCCCACGAGCTTTTCCTGGGGTTTGTTCTCTGCTGATTAATTTTAATACTTGAAACTAATTTCTGGAAATTATGCGACAAGTTGTGCTGATTATGTGGAGGGAGACAGAAGCCCATCTGTTTGAAGGGCCTCTGCTAACAATCATTCTTTTATTGAAGTCATAAATGAGTTTTGTAATAAGAAAGAAATGACAGTACATGCAGCGGAGCTGTGTTCTGTAGCACGACAAGCACAGACGGTCGGGGCCATTTCATTCACTCTGACAATATATAATGTATTTATAGCTGTACAGACACTTCCATTGTCATCGTCTGTAGAGAGATAAATCCTTCAGCAGATTTTATTAACACATTTATGAAAGGAAAGTAATGAATTATTGAATGAGAAAATATTATTTTAGAGGCATAGACAGTGAATGTCCCTTTTTATTTTTGCCAATTTTCCTGTATACATTGGGGTATACTTACAAAGTGTTATGGCCACTTTACACGTCCCGATATCGGCGTCCAACTTCGACATGGTTCGTGCGTTGGCCCCGATATCGTTCGTGCGTTGTATGGTGTAAATGTACAATTCGATGCAAGAACGATGCCAAAACGATATCAGGGAAGAAATGAGCTGGCTCTCCAACTGCCTGATATTGGATGGACGATCTGGCCGGATCGTGCTGTGTGACAGCCCAACAACGATTTGGAGTACAACTTCCCCTATTCTCTCCCATGTTAAATGGTCGTTCCTGGGTCGCCCGTACAAGGGGGCGTACACATCGCAGTTGCGTTGCCTGCCGATATCTCCCTGTGTGACATCTCCTATGCGATCTTGGATTTTTGCCCAAAAAATGCGCGCTCCCGCGCCGTTGTATCCAACATCGAAGCGATGTTGGGACGTGTAAAGTGGCCATTATGCATCAGAATTCAGGGGTAATTGGCATAAAAAAAAAAAACTGTCTTCAACAACGTGCACCATATTTATAATGTTTTAGTCGTTTTTTAAGACGTGTCCGAGTAGCACAGCTGGTAATATGCACACCCTATCGGAAAAGCGCTATGGCTTACAGTGCCACACAATGCGCCATATAATTGTAGGGCAATGTAATCAACTAATAGGTGGTGTTAGACTAGATGGTCTGAAATTAATGATTCGCTCACACTTGTGTAATCCGGCAAGTGTAATCCGATAAAAAAGTGGATTGCATGTGGACCCATGTTAGGCTCCTTTCATATTAGCATTTTGCTGATGCTTGCGGCTGATCCGGCAGACAGCGCCGCGTCTTACGGGTCGGCTGCATAGCAGTTGACTTGTGGCCCGCATCCGGCAAGCCCCTTGTATTGTCTATGGGGCTTGCGGTTGGTGCAGCAAGTGAGGTTCTGCCAGATTAGGCAGATCCAACATTTGCAGTGGTGAAAAATAAACGCCGCTAGTAGCGTTTTTTTTCGCCACCACAAGTGCCATATCTGCCGCATCTGGCAGAACCGCATTTGCCGCGCCCGACCGCAAGCCCCATAGATAATTTATGGGGCTTGCCGGATCCGGGCTGCATCATCTACAGCAGGGGTGGGGAACTCCAGTCCTCGAGGGCCGCAAACAGTTCAGGTTTTCACGATTTCCTTAGTATTGCACAGGGATTGGAATCATCACCAGTGCAAGTGATTATGTTATCACCTGTGCAATACTAAGGAAATCCTGAAAACATGCACTGTTTGCGGCCCTCGAGGACTGGAGTTCCCCACCCCTGATCTACAGCATCGGCCACTAACATCAGCAAAACGCTGATATGAAAGAAGCCTTATTTACGATCTGAGATTTTTTTTTTCCTCTGCTGTAATCAGCTTGAAGAAAAAGTTGGAACATGCCACGTATGGCTGCGTATATCGGACGAAACTCGCCAATGCAAATCTATGGGTGCGAGAAAGAAATGGACGGACCAACCATAGGCCATCCATTTTTTACGGATACATTACCATTCTGTAATAGCAAAGGAAAAAGAAAAGTTCCAGCACCAGGCGTCTCTTCATTAAAATCTTCAGTATTTTATTTCCATGTCAAGATAAAAAACATCATGACGGGACGCAGCCCCTAAATGCCGTTTAGGGGCTGCGTACCCACGTGATATTTTTTACTTGTTCCTGGCACCTGTGTTCATCTGGATTCGGGTGAGGCACCACCAATCTCCTTCCCTGCTCCCAGTATGATGTTGGATTACCATTCTGTAGCCTAGAACACTATAAATGTTTGTGTAAATGAGTGTAGAATAATATCTGCTGATAAAAATAAGCATGTCATATGGATGCTTGCAGGGGCGTAATTACAATAGGTGCAGGGGTTACAATCGCACTCGAGCCCTGGAGCCTAGGGGGCCCCCAAAATTTCTTTGGATTATAGAAAAAGACTATTGCCATTAAAGATTCTAAATAATTGGGGTCCCGTTGGAGCTTTTGCATCAGGGCTCATGGACTTAAAGTTACACCACTGGATGCTAACAGAAGCATAACTACAATAGGTGCCGGGGTTGCAATCGCACCTGGACCCTGGAGCCTAGGAGGCCCAAAAAGTCCTTTTGACCTATACAGAAAGATTAATACTATTAAAGATTTGCAATAATTGGAGGGTCTGTTGGGGCATTCGCATCGGGGTCTCATGAGCTTCAAGTTATGCCACTGGATGCTATGCAAGAAAAAAGTTTTTTTTAAAAATCACACCCTAACATAACACTCGTACAGGCCATGTCACACACTTCAATCTCGATCACGATATCGCCTGGAAAGTCACGTGATCGAGATTGCTAGAACAATTTATTGATATAGTTTGTGCGTTGTCACAAGCATAGATCTCTTTAACGATTTTAAATTTGGCAACGCGCCAGCGATCCAGTGCACAACCCATCGATCGAGGCCAGCCATTGTCAGGAATAGGGGAAATCGTCAATGAGATCGTTTGCATGGTGTCACACACAACGATGCAGCAGGTTTAACACTGGTTAATTGAATGACGCACAACAGATTTGAGTTCCGGATCACAAATCTGTGACGAGCGATCAAACGATTTTTCATCCAAAAATTGTTCGGTTACACGCAACGACGCACAAACGATATAGTTTAAGAGATTAAAAAATCATGTAGTTTAAGCGACATCGTTAACGACATTGAAGCGTGTGATGTGGCCTTATGACATAGAAAACCAAACAGACTTCACTTGTCCCTCTTTTCTGGATGAGTGTGGGACTGATTTTTTTTTTTTTACACAAAGACGTGAGCGAACCCTAATGGTACCTTTACACGCCGCGACGGCAGGCTGGATACATCCCGCTACAGGCTACAAATGTAGCTTGTAGAGCCAATGTAGCCCGTCGTAGCGGCGTCTGAAGACGTGACGATACAGCCGGCAACAGATACATCTGTTTCCTAGCTCTGCTCGAAAACTGATGGCTACAACGCCGATGGTAGCGAGCTGTATCGGCGTGTAAAGAAGCAACGGAAGGGAACTCGGGACAGCCTGCGATGTAGCTAAGGCGTGACCCTGGCTCCGTGTTACCGCGCCCCATGTGCGATCATTGGTGGAAGATGGTGCGTTGCGATTGGTTGTCGCCGCACAGGGCGGCATATTTAAGGAGCTGACGAGTCACACTACACAATTGCTCGAGCGTCAAGTATTAATCAGCCTCCTGCGATGCCTGCCCAATCATGGTATTATTGCTTTGTCCTATCAGCGTACGGACGTCTCGTAATCCACAATTGTAGCACGCCTATGTGCTGTCCCTGCTGCACCAGGTACGCCCATAGTAGCTGGTTGTAGCGGTGTGTAAATGAGCTACAGCTGGCTACTTGAGACACCCGGCGATGTAGCTAGCTATAGATGTAGCGTGGCGTAGCGCACCTTGTCGCGGCGTGTAAAGGTGATGCGTTGACCGTTTGTAACCGTTTGAGCGTGCTCGTGCACGTGAAGTAGCGGGATGTATCCAGCCTGCCGTCGCGGCGTGTAAAGGTACCATTAGAGTATCGTCAGACCTGTCGACGGTGCCAGAGATGTAGGTGGTGACGGGCGGAAGCGTGCACATTTTTGGCGCCACGCCAGCGTCGCCGTCCCCCATTTATATGGGGCGACACCTCCAGCAACGCGCCAGCGATCTGACAGACGGCATCGCTGCCAGGGTGTCTCAAAACCCCAGCGGCGATGCAGTACAATGGGAGCCTATGGCTCCCATCGCCTGTCAGGTTGCCGGCGGCCGTTTACATGGGGCGACGTGGACAGATTTCCCCAGATCGGCCGCCTGGTTTCACATCATTGATATGAAACCAGGCGACCACTCAGAGGCGCTGACATTGGCCCTTTACATTAGGCGACGCAGGGGTGATATCGGCGCTGATAGGCCACGCCCCTACATCGCCTAATACATCAGCGGTGCCGTCGCCAGGTGTGACGGCACCCTTAGAGTGAGTTACCAATCAACAAATACCACTATGGTAAATTTGGAGCATATTAGGACTCTTTAGTCTGGGTTTGCACTGTTTTGATAAATACGCCTCATTGTGGTTAGTAGAGAACAGGTACACCTACTCATATCCAATGTTTTAGGGCTCATACACTATAAAGGAATCTCAAGATATATAACACTGATGATTTCTCCTTAGTATGGGTTATTAATATCAGATCAATAGGGTTCGGCACCAGACACCCATACTGATCAGCTGTTTTTTGCCTACATTGGGAGCCAGATATAAATATTGAATGGAGATGACTGCTGCTGGATACTGCATGAGCACTTCATATCCTATCTACTTCTTCCATACATATATAGCGGCCGTCACACGGTAAGATATAGATAACGATGTCGTAAACGATGTCAGATTTGCACATCGTCCGAACGATGTGTGAGATCGTTCATCACAACGCTACACCCACAGACATCGCTCAGACGATTCTCCGATGCAGCGATCCAGCGGTCGGATGAGCGATGCACTTATCATCTGTGGACATCGTTCAGCAAACAGTCACACAGAAACCTCCTAAACGATGTTGTGGCAAATGTGGGCGTTTTCCAATGTTTAATTGGAGCACATAGGCGTGGTACATGGTTTCCAAGCCGCGCCCCTCACTACACCATTGGTGGTCAGTACTGCATCCTCATTGGTCAGATGTCCTTTGAAACATGGCGGCCTCATCTCCAGAATGTCCTGTGATGTTGGTCGCAATGTACATGTATAAACACGATGTGCTCAACCACAAAAAATAAGTTGATTGCTGAAAAGGTAGAAACCGCTATCCCCCTTGGTGCGGCGTGCAGAATACGATCACTCATGCATTGCTCAATTGTTGTCGTTTTGGCGATCCGTTAATGACCCACCCTGTAGCGAGCTGTGTGTGCGGCATGACTGAGCTGCAATGGGCATGGGAGGAGCTAGCACCTTGCAGGCGGAATGAAACTGAAACCAACTTCATTCCGTGAGGACCGCCCCTTGCGTGACGTAACAAAACTTAAAGGCGACCTACACGGCGTAACAGGGCAATAACCACTTCTTGTGTCACGTACGGGACAATATCCCATGGGCGTGACGTAGCGCCGCGTTGTGTGCCGCGTCCGGCAATGTTGTTTTGGTGTAGGAAAAGGTGGACACTATAGCAAGCTCATGTACCACGCAGGTTCTATTATCAGGTTGACGCACTTGTGGGTGCACAGTTCTACATGAGAAATAGTGCAGCCGACGCCTATGTGTGGTGCTGAAGACAGCTCTTCAAAAATGGCGCCCTGTGAGGACAGCCAATGGCAACGCATCATCCTCCACCAATGCGAGCTAGTGTCGAACCAGCCAATCCGAAACCATTAAGGTTCACGTATCACAACTGAGGAGGCGTCACAATGGCAAATTCCTGCCACGCCTACGTGCTAGATTTAGCCATCGCGCAGTTCCTAAACGTGTATACGATCTCGGTTGTTTAGACACGTCGATTCAGTTTATCTTATGAGTCGACATCGTCAGATCTGAGGTCCGGGGCTCAGATCGCGATCTTGCGATTTGATCAGGTATCGTTCGTCGTATCTTGCCGTCACACGCACAGACATCGTTCAAGCGATGTTTAATCTGGCGCGTTCAAGCGATATCTTTCAAGATATCTTAACGTGTGACGGCCGCTTATAGCTGATGTCTGGTGAAGTGGGCAGATGCCAAGTAGGGATAATCAGAACCCCCAAGTTCTTGGGCCTCATACCAGCTGCGTGGGCTGCCTCCATTGGCGGTACGCCACCTCTATATGGTATTAGATGGAGGTACAATGTGGTAGTACATGGAGTGCAAACTGCTGCACAGTCTGAGCTGGACTGAAAGGCTGAATACATAAAGCTATTCTATACACAGTCAATTCTTTATGCTCAATCCAACAATATCTTCTGATTATTACAAATCTCTTTTATAACAGAAATTTAACCAGTGGCGTAACTTGCAGCTCATGAGTCTCGATGCGAAAGCTCCAACAGGGCCCCAAATTATTACAAATCTGTAGTAGCATTAGTCTTTTTCAATAGGCCAAAGAGAGTTTTGGGGCCCCCTAGGCACCAGGGCCCAGATGCACCCCTGCACATGTTTTAGTTACACCTCTGGTTTTAAACCCTTCCCAATATGTGATGTACGTGTTTGTCAGAAGTCTTGAGATAGTGTATAGAGCGGCCTCAGCAGCTGAACTTCTTTACTTGTAGTAAATGCTACTGTTTTTCTTAAAAAATAAGGCAGAGTCTTATATTATTTTTTGCTCTGAAAGATGCTCTAGAGCTGTTTCAGACAATGTCTTTTATTTTTCCTTATTTATTTGTAATATGTGGTGCAATCTACTGGCTAATTGATTCAAATTTTAGAGGACCTGTCACTCCCCTGCTGCATGGCAATCTAAATGCAGCATGTCTGTCTGCTGCATTCAGGGAAGGGGTCCCCCATGTGTATGTGTTCTGCATACCCTGAGATATAGCCTTTGTAAAACTTACAATTAGAAGCAATGGAGGCAGTCACAGTGGCTGGAGTGAGCTTGATTGATGGTGGCCATTCCCTCCCCCTCTGCCTCTCTCTGCTGCTGTGATGTTTATGCTTTGTCAGGACAGGGACTCTGGAGCTGACTTCAGGACAAATGATTTGCATGCTGTGAGTGACAGATAGGAGGAGGGCAGAGCCAGCACAGCAGAAGCAGCACAGCGAGGCTGGGCCAGAGAGGAATCTTATTACAATATCACACCCATCAGGGCATGATAAAGGATCATGGAGGCTGCAAAACAACACGCCCAGGGGGATTATTGCATATAGCCCCCGCTTCATTATCATCCTAATGAGCAAGTCTAAAAACGTTTTTTACAACATTGAAAGCAAGCATTTAGCAGAGAGGGATAGTTATAATGGTAATAGGAAGGTGCAGGGACATGTATTGATAGGTTAGGTGGCTTTTAGGAGGTGACAGGTTCCCTTTAATCCATTTTGTGTTAATCCTATTACTGGTTCAGATTCACATTTTCTTATCTGACCTGCTATTTTCATAAGGCAGAACCAGTCCTATAGTGGTGGGTGCAGGGCCGGGACGACCACTAGGCGAACCTAGGCGGTCGCCTAGGGCGCCATCTTGGGCAGGGCGCATTCCCGCCTGACCGGAGTCCGGTCACCGCCGCCCGGCCCTGGAGTTGCGGGGAGAAGCTGCGGCAGGGAGCGGTGGGCGCCGCCATGTTCTTTGTAGCTGACGCCCACTAACAGTACAGCCGGTCAATAGAGGTTGAGACCTCTACACAATGGCCGCGGTCTCCAATTAGCCGCGGCCATTTTGTTGAAGTCTCAGCTTTCACCGACCGGCTGTACTGTTAGTGGGCGCCGGCCACAAAGAACATGGCGGCGCCCACCGCTAGCTGCCGCAGGCCCGCAGCTATTCCTCGGCTCGCAGGCAGCGTCCTGCTGATGTGCGCCCTCCGGGCTCCGGCACCCCTGCTCCGCATCCACAGCTTCCCCCAATGGTAAGGTATGCTGGAGGCTGTGGGGGAGACAGGGGGGCTGTGGGGGAGACAGGGGGCTGTGGGGGAGACTGGGAGGCTGTGGGTGAGACAGGGAGGCTGTGGGTGAGACAGGGGGGCTGTGGGGGAGACTGTGGGGAGACAGGGGGGCTGTGGGTGAGACAGGGGGGCTGTGGGGGAGACTGTGGGGAGACAGGGGGGCTGTGGGGGAGACAGGGGGGCTGTGGGGGAGACAGGGAGGCTGTGGGGGAGACGGGGCTGTGGGGGAGACAGGGGGACTGTGGGGGAGACAGGGAGGCTGTGGGGGAGACTGTGGGGGAGACAGGGGGGCTGTGGGGGAGACAGGGAGGCTGTGGGGGAGACAGGGGGGCTGTGGGGGAGACAGGGGGCTGTGGGGGAGACAGGGGGGCTATGAGGGAGACAGGGGGGCTGTGGGGAGACAGGGGGGCTGTGGGGGAGACAGGGAGGCTGTGGGGGAGACAGGGAGGCTGTGGGTGAGACAGGGGGGCTGTGGGGGAGACTGTGGGGAGACAGGGGGGCTGTGGGTGAGACAGGGGGGCTGTGGGGGAGACTGTGGGGAGACAGGGGGGCTGTGGGGGAGACAGGGGGGCTGTGGGGGAGACAGGGAGGCTGTGGGGGAGACGGGGCTGTGGGGGAGACAGGGGGACTGTGGGGGAGACAGGGAGGCTGTGGGGGAGACTGTGGGGGAGACAGGGGGGCTGTGGGGGAGACAGGGAGGCTGTGGGGGAGACAGGGGGGCTGTGGGGGAGACAGGGGGCTGTGGGGGAGACAGGGGGGCTATGAGGGAGACAGGGGGGCTGTGGGGGAGACGGGGGGCTGTGGGGGAGACGGGGGCTGTGGGGGAGACAGGGGGGCTATGAGGGAGACAGGGGGGCTGTGGGGGAGACGGGGGGCTGTGGGGGAGACGGGGGCTGTGGGGGAGACAGGGATGCAGTCAGGATGGAGGGATGCAGTCAGGATGGAGGGAGGCTGTTGGTATGGAGTCAGGATGGAGGGATGCAGTCAGGATGGAGGGAGGCTGTTGGTATGGAGGAAGGATGGAGAGAGGCTGTCAGGATGGAATAGGCTATTGGGATAGAGGGAGGCTGTCAGGATGGAGGACCGCTGTTGGGATGGAGGAAGTATGGAGGGAGGCTGTCGGGATGGAAGGAGGGAGGCCGTCAGGATGGAGGGAGGCTGTCGGGATGGAGGAACGCTGTTGGGATGGAGGAAGTATGGAGGGAGGCGGTCAGGATGGAGGGACATTGTTGGGATGGAGAGAGGCTATCGCGATGAAGTGAGGCTGTTGGGATGGAGGAAGGATGAAGTGAGGCTGTCGGGATGGAGGGAGGCTGTCGGAATAAAGGGAAGCTGTTGGGATGTTGTCTATATGGCTGGCAGCCATCTCTATTTCGTACGGCCAGCAGTAGTCTCTATCGTGTATTCTCTATTGCGTACGGCCAGCAGTAGTCTCTATTGTGTATTCTCTATTGTGTATGGCCAGCAGCAGTTTCTATTGTGTATTCTCTATTGTATGTATAGCCAGCAGCATTCTCCATTGTGTATACGGTCCGCAGCCATCTCTATTGTGTATACAGGTAGCAGCTGTCTCTATTCTGTATTCTCTATTGTATATACAGCTATTGTGTTTAGATTTATAGAAAAGAAGTTGCAACACACAATCAGCGGTGTTTATTCACTCTTTGTGGGGTGGCGCTTCAACAGGCATATAGTCAACAGGCATATGGTGGACTATATGCCTGTTGAAGCGCCACTTGCGGTGTGAAACGGCCATCGCCTTTGAGAACCCCCCCGTCCTCCCACCCGCACCATGTAAGACCACACGAAGAGGGAATAAACACCGTTGATCCTACGATGTTGCAACTTCATTTCTATAACGCTAACCGGAAGTGATGAACCGCTAACTGGAAGTGTGGACTGGGTTGTTTGAGTGCTCAGCAGGCTGAATGCCGGAGCGCTGGTGATCAGGAAAGGGGCACCCTGAAGCGATCTGCAAGCTGCAGCTCTCCAGAAACACCGTGGACAGATTGGTGCTGGCACCAAGAATCGTCAGAACCGTGACTGATACAGCTATTGTGTATTCAGCCCACAGCAGTCTCAAGTGTGTGTGTGTGTGTAATATATAATAGAGAGTGTAAAAAAAGGAAAAACAGCACAAAAAATAGAAAAAAGTGGACTTTATTGCCCAATGCGTGGCCACGGGGGGCGCCGTTTGCCTTACCTGCCTAGGGCACCAAAATGCCTTGTCCCGCCACTGGGTGGGTGCTTACAAGATTTACTATGATTTATATTAGCTGCTTAAATTTACTATTCTCTATCTTCTTCTAAGTTTTTCCCTAAAAAAAATCAGACTCCCCATAAAAGAATCACACTTACCAGTCCCCAAACAGTTAGACTTGGCAAGTGAATGGGCTCTCACGTAAAAATCTGCGTTGCTTTCACATCCCCCTGTATTGCACAGCAGTTGGCTCCCGTTGGTGACCGGAAGCAGTATCACTTGCATGGAGTGATACTGGTACCCGATCTGTCATTGAGAGGCGAGAGATACTGATACCGTGCCCGATCTGTGAGTGAGAGCTGCAGTGCAATGCATCGGTGAGGGACCTGACTGTTACGTATTAAATACTGTCTGTATAGAGTCTAATGCATGGGTGCAAGGGAACACAGGAGACATAGGCTTGTTTAGAAAGTTCTTGTAATACTTCATACAGGGTTAAACACAGTTACGAGACAAAAAACACAGCAATGCATGAATAAGGGCCCTTTCACATCAGCGTTTTTTTCAAATCGCGGCAGATGCGGTGAAAAAACCGCATCTGCCGCGATTACCGCATACCGGCTGCACTTGCGGCACGTTTGCGGCGCGGTCGCGGCAAGCCCCATAGAAAGTATAGGCGGGCTTGCGGAAGGTGCGGCAAGTGCGGTTTTGCACCTGCGGCAGGTGCGGCCGCGAAAAAAACCGCGGCTGACTGCGGTTTTTTTCGCGGCCGCACCTGCCGCAAGTGCCAAAACCACACTTGCCGCACCTGCCGCAAGTCCGCCTATACCTTGTATGGCGTTTACCGCAACCGCGCCGCAACCGTGCCGCAAGTGCTGCCGGTATGCGGTAATCGCGGCAGATGCGTTTTTTTCACCGCATCTGCTGCGATTTGAAAAAAACGCTGATGTGAAAGCACCTTAAGGCTGGTTTCACATTAGCGTTTGGAACGCAGCATAACAGAATGCAGCCAAACATATGCACACTGCATTCCTATGTGTAACATGGGAACGCATAGTAGCTGCGTTTGGCGGTGTTCTGTTGCGGTTGCGTTTGGATGCGCATAATTTGTGCACCCTCCGAATGCAGCCTGTTGCATTTTTTGTGCGTTCACGGGCACTTGTTTTATCAGCAAGTGCACAAACAATGCATGGATCTCAATGGATCCGCAGTGTCCTTCGCATGACAGCACAGGAGAACGCTGCGGATCACATTGAAATCTCTCCCGGTGGCCAATCAGCGATCTCGGTGGCAGCCAGCAGGAGGAGATCTCTGCCGCTGATCTCCACCTACCGGCCGCCGCCGAGATTGCTGATTGGCTGGCCAGACACCCTACTGATGTGAATGCAAGTGGAGAATCACATCATTATGGCAGTATTTGCATCTGCATGCAGACACAAACGCAAATGTGAACCCAGCCTTACTCCTAAATCCAGCTTAGGCTCTAGAATGAGACTTTAAACAAACCTCTCTTACTTCCATTGTAAATGTATGAGGCAAAGCAGGAGGGTTCCTGTGTACACACAGGCTCCAGGGATCCAAGTAGAGGACAGCTGTGATACAATGTCCCAAAAGTCTTCAGGAGGCAGTCTTCTGACAGGCTGCAAACAGGATTCAGAAGCACTGATTGAACAGCTGAGGCTGCTTAAATGGGCAAGAGGCAACGACTGGGTGGGAACATAGAAGCTAAGGACTCCATATTGCTTGAGGGCAAGGTGGATGCAGCAGGACAGGACGCAAGATGGCCGACAGAAAAAGTAGATTCAAAACAAAAACGGTAGCAGATATGGCAAAAAGTCTGAGAACCTCACACGGATAGTGATGCAGATCTCTGTGTGTGAGCTCATGCACCGTCAGCACTTGCAAACTGTGATGGTTTGGGGTCTGGCGAGTGTGATATTTTTTTTGGGGGGGGGGGAGTCTGTTTTCATTGATGAAGGGTCTTTTTAGTTCCCTGGACACTTTCCTTATTGAACCACAACTAAGGCTTATTTTTGTAGTAGGACAACTTATTTTTGGGGTAGGTCTTATTTTTGGGGATACATGGTGGCTGTATTATATAGCTGACATCTGCCTTCAGCAGCCAAGAATGACGTCAGCTTTGATAGTGGCAGTTCAACCCCTTAGATACTGTAGTGTGTAACAAAGCATCTAAACAGTAGAAAGGGAGGGGCACTTCTTTCACCTCATCTGCAAATCTACTCATGATCACAAAGGGCTGATTGGTTGTGATGGCAGCTGAAGGCTGAATTAGGGTGTGTGCCCACATACCGGCTTTGTGCCGGTGGGCGGCTGGGCGGACCCCCAGGAAGCTCTGCAGGCGTCCGGTGGCTTCCTGGCGGGTATGTGAGGCGGGTGCGGGCGGGTGCTGCGGGCGGGTGCACAGCGGGTTAGCGCCGGCGGTTCTGCAGCGGCTGGAAGCAGCACATGATTCTGCTTGCAGCCGCTGCAGAACCGGCCGGTTTATAGGACATGCTCATTCTTTGCTAACCCGCTGGGAACCCAGCGGGTTAGCAACAGATGAGCATGTGTAAACCGCCGCTGTGTGCACAACGGGTGTCGGTTTACATAGGTTTTAATGTTAATCCAAACGCCGGTTTGGATTAACATAAATTTACATAAAACTTATGTAAACCGACCGGCGGTTTACACATCTAAACCGGCCCTAACCCGGCATGTGGGCACACAGCCTTAATGTCCTCAAGCCTACCATATTAGAGCAATTAGCTCTGCCACACAATTAACATGCTCATTTCTGGCTGCAGAATGAGATTAACAATCAGTCAGTGAGCTCATTCTGACATGAAGTTTATTGATAATTTTTTTATGTTTTGTTTTTTTGGTTATTCATTTTAGCTCTCATCTAATTTATGACCACATATCACATCAAAGGTGAACTTTCATGTCATAAATCAGCCAAAAGGAGCTCAGTAAAAGACAGATAAGAGAGTTACAAACTCTCTATCAAAAGGAGCTCTCTTATTATTATTGTTTATTATTATATTGACATTTGTTCCATGGCACTTTACATGTGAACAGGGGTACAAACAATAACACGTACAATCACCATAAACAATACAAGGCACAGACAGGTACAGGAGAAGAGAGGGCCCTGCCTGTTAGGGCTCACAGTCTACAAGGGATGGGAAGGATGCAGTAGGTGAAGAGAGAGGACCCTACCCATGAGGGCTCACAGTCTACAAGGGATGAGTGATGATACAGTAGGGGTGGAGAGAGGACACGGCCCATGAGGGCTCACAGTCTATAAGGGATGGATGAGGATAAAATAGGTGAAGAGAGAGGACTCTGCCCATGAGGGCTCACAGTCTACAAGGGATAGGTGAGGAAACAGTAGGTGAGGAGAGAGGACACTGCCCGCGAGGGCTCAGTCTACAAGGGATGAGTGATGATAAAGTAGGGGTGGAGAGAGGACACGGCCCATGAGGGCTCACAGTCTACAAGGAATGAGTCAGAAATAAAGCACTAAAAAGGAAAGGCACACAATAGCGTTTAAACAAGGGACTAGGTGTAATAGCAAGTTGTTAGAACCTCTCACGTGTTTGGGTTGTGAGACATCACAACCCCCTCAAAAACTTGGGACAACTGTAGATGTCAAGCTATACGGTCTGCAGCAGTCCCTCCACAAGTCGAACAATCCAAAAGTGTATAGGAGAAATAGGAATCATGGACCGCACTCCTGTACCTTTTTGTGCATCTTTTTGTGTGGTGTTATCTGAGGAACCACCATCTGAATTCTAACAGCGTGAGTCAATGGATTCCTTGGGATGGGAGCGTGGTCCATGATTCCCATTTTTTCTATACACTTTTGGATTAGTCTACAGTACATGGGATGGGTGAGGATACAGTAGGTGAGGAGAGAGGACGCTGCTCACGAGGGCTCATAGTCTACAAGGGATGGGTGAGGATACAGTAGGTGAGAGACATCCCTGCCTGCCAGGGCTCACGGTCTACAAGGGATGGGTGAGGATACACTAGGAGAGGGTAGAGCTGGTTGTGCGGCAGTTTAGTGAACTGAGGGTTGCAGCAGGTTGTAGGCCTGTTGGAAGAGGTGGGTCTTCAGGTTCCTTTTAAAGGTTTCCACAGTTGTCAAGAGTCTGATATGCTGAGGTAGAGAGTTCCAGAAATGGGGGTTGTACAGGAGTAAAAGGGGAGGAAAGAAGAACATCTTGTTTGGCTTCGGGAGATATTTTTGAATTGAAATCGACAGGAGGTGGAAAGGGCTTGGATGTGTGATTTGAAGTAGAGAGTAGAATTGAGGATTACCCCTAGGTAATGAGCTCGCTGGACTGGGGATAGTGAGCAGCTATTGGCTTTTGATGGATTGGTCTGGTGCTGTGGTAGTGTGAGATGGGGGAAAGGTTGATGAATTTTTTTGTCCATGTTCAGTTTTAGAAACCTAGTTGAATTCTTAGTTAAGTTGTTCTGTAGCCAGCAGAAGACAGTACAACACAGAGAGTATGGAAAGCAAAAGGTGCAAATTATTTTTAAAGAGAACCTGTCACCCTCTTTGGGCATTTTAACCCCTTCCCGACCCATGGCGTTATAGAGACGTCATGGAAGTCGGTGACTTCTCGACCCATGACGTCTCTATAACATTATGGCTTGTTTGCGGTCCTGCAGCTGCGGTGACCGGGTCAGTGACAAGTCACCAGAGCTGCAGGATCGCAAGGATTTATACTTTATCCCATGGGGGGTGGCTTAGCCCCCCCATGGCTAAAGTCACTCTGCTTGGCAGTTGAAAGTGAAACTGCCAATCAGAGCGAGTCCATCCCTTCCCTCTGCCCCCTCTTCCGATCCCTGTCTCACTCTTATGTATCCTCAGGCTGGCTGCACCAGCCGGTGCACCCGCCGGTCAACCTCGTCATACCCCTCTGTGATCACCCACCCGTCCCACTCCCCACCTCTGGGCCCCGTGTTCCCCCTCACCTCCCGGCGGGCTGCACCCGCTGGTGCACCCACCAGTCAGCCTCCTCTGCTCCGGTGTGGGTCCCTCCTCCTCTCCTGGGCTCCTGCTCCTCACCGGTGGATTGTGAGTGAGGTAAGTATGAATGGATGGGTGGGTGGGTGCATGCATGCATGGGTGCACAGATGAATGGATGGGTGGGTGCATGGGTGAATGGATGGATGGGTGCATGGGTGAATAGATGGATGGGTGCATTCATGAATGGATGGGTGCATTCATGGATGGATGGGTGCATGCATGGATGGTTGGGTGCATGCATGGGTGGATGGATGTGTGCATGCATGGATGTGTGCATACATGGATGTGTGCTTGCATGGATGTGTGCGTGCATGGATGTGTACGTGCATGGATGGATGTTGCATGGATGTATGTGTGCATGGATGGATGTGTGCATACATGTATGGATGTGTGCGTGCATGAATGTGTGCATGCATGGATGGCGATCAAGCGTTGTGGGACCTACCTTGTGGACTACATCGGAGGCGATCGAGCATTGTGAGAGCTTTGTTGTGGACTACGTTGGATCTTTATAATAAAGATTAGAGTCCGAATTTTGTTTGTGTTTTTTTTTTCAAATAAAAAGATTTTTCTCTGTGTGCTGTATTTTTTTTGACTATTTACTAGAGATTCCTAATGGCCGGGTCTAACATTGGCCCGGCATTATGAATCTCGGGCTTAGTGCCAGCTGCCAAAAAAAGCTGGCATTAACCCCTTTATTACCCAGTGTGCCACTGGCACCAGGGCAACTGGAAGAGTCTGGGTACAGCGCCAGAAATAGGCGTTTCAATGAATACGCCATTTTCTGGGTTGGCTGCAGGCTGCAATTAGCAGCATGTGGGGCCCAGAACGCTTTGGCCTCTCCATGCTGAGGATTTCAGCCCCCAGCTGCCTAGTTATACCTGGGGGGACCAAAAATATGGCGGAGCCCCACTTCAATTTTTTTTCTAGAATTCTTGAAATAAAAAAAAAATGGGCTTTGCTGTATTTTTGGTTGCCAGCCAGGTACAACTTGGCAGCTGAGGGTTGGTGGCAATCCGTAGCTGCCAAGTTGTACCTGGCTGGACTAAAAACATGGTGGAGTGCCACGTCAATTTTTTTCTAGAATTCTAGAAATAATAAAAAAAATGGGCTTTACTGTATTTTTGGTTGCCAGCCAGGTACAATGAGGCAGCTGGAGATTAGTGGCAATCCGTAGCTGCCAAGTTGTACCTGGCTGGACCAAAAATATAGCAAAGCCTGACGTCATTTTTCTTATATTGCTTCTACAAATAAAATAACATGGAGCTTTGCTGTATTTTTGATTGCCAGCCAAATACAACTTGGCAGCTGGGGGGGGGGTAGGAATCCTCAGCGTGGAGAGATCCAAATGTTGTGGGCCGCCCACGCTGCAAATTGCAACCCACAGCCTCCCTAGAAAATAGCGCATTCATTAGAGGTGCGATTTTCTGGTGCTGTACCCCAACTCTTCCAGTTGCCCTTGTGCTGGTGGCACAAAGGGGCTCTCCATATGCGACATGGTGTCCGCTAACAAGTTGCATGGAAAATTAGCTCCAATTGTTAGTGGACACCATGTCGCATATGGAGAGCCTCTGTGTGCCTAACATTGGAGCTCCCGCACAATTGACCCCATTTTGGAAACTAGACCTCCCAAGGAATGTATATAGATGCACCCCCATGTGCTTCACAAATTGATCTGTAATAAGGAAAAAGTACTTTTTTTTCACACAAATTTTCTTTTTTCATTTTTACGGCTCAATTTGTGAAGCACCTGGGAGTTCAAAGTGCTCACTATGCATCTAGATACGTTCCTTGGGTGGTCTAAGTTCCAAAATGGGGTCACTTGTGGGGGAGCTCCAATGTTTAGGCACACAGGGGCTCTCCAAACGTGACATGGTGTCCGCTAACAATTTGGAAAATCAGCTCAAATTGTTAGCGGACACCATGTCGCGTTTGGAGAACCCCTGTGTGCCTAAACATTGGAGCTCCCCCACAAGTGACCCCATTTTGGAAACTAGACCCCCAAGGGAACTTATTTAGATGCACAGTGAGCACTTGGAACCCCCAGATGTTTCACAAATTGATCCGTAAAAATGAAAAAGTACCTTCTTTTTCACAAAATTTTTTTTTAGCCTAAATTCTTTCATTTTTACATGGACAACAGGATAAAATGCATCCTAAAATTTCTCTTGAGTACACCGATAGCTCATATGTGGTCATAAATCACTGTTTGGGTGTACAGCAGGGCTCAAAAGTGAAAGAGCGCCATTTCACTTTTTAAATGGAAAATTAGCTCCAAAAATCAAATTGCGCTGCTTCCTTTCTGAGCCCTGCCGTGCGCCCAAACAATGGTTTATAACCATATATGAGGTATTGGAGTACTCAAGAGAAATTGCGTAACATATTTTAGGATCCATTTTATCCTGTTGCCCATGTGGAAATGAAAAAATTGAAGCTAAAAGGGTACCTTTACACGTCGCAACATTGCATGCAATTTCACTTGCAACTTACTGGTTGCAGTGAAATCATGGACACATTGTTACATTTGCACACGGCAACAAAATAGAACAATGTGTCCATGATTTCACTGCAATCAGTAAGTTGCAAGTGAAATTGCATGCAATGTTGCGACGTGTAACGGTACCCAAAGAACATTTTTGTTGGAAAAATTAAAATGTCCATTTTTTCCTTCCACGTTGCTTTAGATCCTGTGAAGCACCTGAAGGGTTAATAATCTTCTTGAATGTAGCTTTGAGTAGCTTGAGGGGTGCAGTTTTTGGAATGTTGTCACTTTTGGGTGTTTTCTGTCATGTACACCCCTCAAAGGGACTTCAAATGGGATGTGGTCACTAAAAAAAATAATTTTGTAAATTTTGATGGAAAAATGAAAAATTGCTGATGAACTTTGAACCCTTATAACTTCCTAACAAAAAAAAATATTTTTTCCAAAATTGTGATGCTGTAAAGTAGACATCTGGGAAATGTTATTTATTAATTATTTTGTGTCACATAACTCTCTGGTATAGCAGAATAAAAATTCATAATTTGAAAATTGCAAAATGTTCAACATTGTTGCCAAATTTTTGATTTTTTCACAAATAATTGCAAAAATTATCGACCTAAACTTAATCCTAACATGAACACCAATATGTCATGAAAAAACATTCTCAGAATTGCTAGGATCTGTTGAAGCGTTCCAGAGTTATTACGTCATAAAGGGATGCTGGTCAGAATTGACAAAAATGCCAAGGTCTTCAGGGTCAAAATAGGCTGGGTCCTGAAGGGGTTAAGTTGTGCAGACACAACTTTTTTGTTTGTTTTTTTAACATGAGAGTCTATGAAAAAAAAAGCATGTATTAACTGATTGCCGTTTATCTTCCATTTGAAACAAATCTGCAGCGGCCGAAAGGGCCTGAGGTCAGGGCTGCCACTAGGAATTTCGGGGCCCCTTACTGCCAAAATTTTGGGGCCCCCCTGAGACTCTGCCCAGCCTCCACCCCCTGAGACTCTGCCTCCACCCTAGATCCGCCTCGACCCAAACATACATTATATGTATAGTGAAAAATTGGAACAGCACCAAAAATGACCTCAATTTATGTGCAAAGCTTTCCCAACCAGCAATCCAGATGGTTCCTTACAATAGAGTAAAAAAAGGAAAAACAGCACAAAAAAATTGAAAAAAGTGGACTTTATCACCCAATGCGTGGCCATGCCATTGGGCAATAAAGTCCATTTTTTTCTATATTTTTGTGCTGTTTTTCATTTTTTTACACACTCTCTCTCTATATATTACACACATACACACTTAAGTCTGCTGTTGGCTGAATACACAATAGCTGTATATACAATAGAGAACACAATAGAGACAGCTGCTAGCTGTATACACAATAGATGGCTGCTGCTGCTTATACACATAATAGAGAATACACAATAGAGACTGCTGCTGGCCATATAGACAATGGAGACAGCTGCAGGTCCGGACGTATAGACAATGGAGATGACCGCTAGCTATACACACACAGTAGAGGATACACAATAGAGATTGCTGCTGGCTGTACACAATAGAGACTGCTGCTGGCCGTATACAGAATGGAGATGGCTGTGGGACAAATGCACAATGGATACGGCTGCGGGACAAATGCACAATGGAGACGGCTGCGGGACCAATGCACAATGGAGACTGCTGCGACAGACAGAGAGAGAGACAGACAGAGATACAATAGAGACTGCTGCTGGCCGTATACAGAATGGAGATGACTGTGGGACAAATGCACAATGGATACCGCTGCAGGAAAAATGCACAATGGAGACGGCTACGGGACCAATGCACAATGGAGACTGCTGCGACAGGGATAGACAGAGAGAGACAGACAGACAGAGACAGAGAGAGGGGAGACAGAGAGAGAGACAGACAGAGAGAGAGAGACAGACAGAAACAGAGAAACAGAGAGACAGACAGAGACAGACAGAGAAATACAGGCAGAGTCAGATAGAGACAGAGAGAGACTGACAGAGAGAGACAGGCAGAGACAGAGAGAGACAGGCAGAACCAGAGAGACAGGCAGAGTCAGAGAGACAGACAGACACAGAGAGACAGAGACAGAGAGACAGACAGACAGAGAGAGACAAAGACAGAGAGACAGACAGAGAGAGACAGACAGAGAGGGACAGAGACAGACAGAGAGAGAGACAGACAGATAGAGACAGAGACAGACAGACAGAGACAGAGAGACAGACAAAGACAGAGAGACATACAGAGACAGAGAGAGACAGACAGTCAGAGAGAGACAGACAGAGAAACAGAGAGAGAGAGAGAGACAGACAGAGAAACAGAGAGACAGCCAGAGATCGAGAGAGACAGACAGATATGTACAGGCAGAGTCAGAGAGAGACTGACAGAGAGAGACAGGCAGAGACAGAGAGACAGGCAGAGTCAGAGAGACAGGCAGAGTCAGAGAGACAGAGAGAGATAGACAGAGAGAGACAGGCAGAGACAGAGAGACAGAGACAGAGAGACAGACAGAGAAAGACAGGCAAGAAACAGACAGAGAGAGACAGACAAAGACAGAGAGAGACAGAGAGAGAGACATAGACAGAGAGAGACAGACAGAGAGAGACAGACAGAGAGAGACAGAGACAGAGAGACAGAAACAGACTGTATATACAATGTATCAGTGCTGTCACTGTAGCAGTCTGCATATAATTGAATCAGTCTTTGCTGTCTCTTCCAGTCCTCTCTCACAGTAGCAGTCTGTCTCTCTCCCTCTTGATTACACTCTTGTCTACCTGGATATTATAGAGCTCTATCTGTATAATCTGCACAGGACTGTCTCCATCTATATGCAATCCCTGTCTAGAAGACTGCAGTCTCTCTACATCAATGTCCCTCTCCTCTTATAGCTGCAGTCTCTTCATACAGCAATGCCCTTGTATAAACCAGCAGTCTTTTAATAAACAGTCTCTCCATCTCTTCATTTAGCTGCAGTGTCTCCTGTGGCTGTCGCCTCTCTGTGTTTGCAGTGGTCTCTACAGATACATGTTCTGGCTTCTGTCAGCCCCCTTCTCTCCCCCTCCCCTGCTCCCGACTGCTGAGCTGGCCTGGTAGCGACATTACAGGAGGAGGGGGGTGCTCCTGTGGCTGCTCACTTCATGCTGTGCAGGATTCCTCGGCCATAGATGGGGCCAAAGAAGAGGAGACCAGAGGAGCAGCTGAGGAGGCACATCACTGTACATTATAGTGGTGGAGCCGCGGCCTCGTCCGACGGTAATCAGGCGGTGTCATGGTCTCTCTCTCTCCCCCTGCGGCTCCGCCTCCAGTCCTTTCTGTTGAATGAGGTGCTCAATGTACTGTGCACTGTGACGTGCACTTTCTGATCGGGAAGTGAGTGGGCAGCCAGCGGATCCCCGCACACAGATACTAGTCAGTGAGGGGAGCGCTCATCACGCAGCTCAGGGGGCCACCTTGCTCAAAATGGCCACGCCCACCACCGGCATGGCCGGGGCCCCCCCTGCCCCTGTCTGATAGCCATGCCCCCTGCAGTCAGGCCCCGGGCCCCTTACTGCAGTAAGGGCTGTAACCCCCTAATGGCGGCCCTGCCCTCACGTACCACAGCCCCTGAGGTGCGGGGTAGTGCCACCAGAAATGCTAAGTTTGGCCAGATGCTGAAGGAGTACCTTGCAGATCGAACAACTGTACTGCGAGATTCCTCTGTGCCTTACAATTATTGGGTCTCCAAGCTGGACACGTGGCATGAATTGGCTCTCTACGCCTTGGAAGTCCTGGCCTGCCCTGCCGCTAGCGTTTTGTCATAGCGTGTTTTCAGTGCCGCAGGTGGAATCATTACTGATAAACGCACCCGCCTGTCAACTGAAAATGCTGACAGGCTGACTCTGATCAAGATGAACAAGGGTTGGATTGGGCCAGACTTCACCACACCACCAACAAAGGACAACTGAATTTAAATTTTGTTATGGGAATTTGCCATGTACCTCCACTCACCCATGGGTACACACTTCTGGACTTTGGCTAATCGCTGGACTGCTCCTCCTTCTCCTCATGTGCCACCATGATGACCGTTACAATAGTTAGGCTGTTGTTTCAGGTATACCCCCAGTGGTAAATTTTTTTCGCCCATTCTTTTAGAATGGGCATTACAACGACAGGAGACCCACTCCTTTTCAATGGGAAAAATGTGTTGAGGCCCTCATGCACGTCTCTATCCAGGGACAATGTGGAGCCTCCCAATTTTTGGCTGCCCTGCCAAAGGGCTATACTACAATATACCCACTTGAGGTTTATAGGCCCTACTGCATGTCTGTATGCATGGGCCATTGTTGAACCTCCCAATTTTTGGCTGCCCTGCCAATGGGCTATACTACAATACACCCACTTCAGGTTTACAGGCCCTCCTGCATGTCTGTATGCATGGGTCATTGTTGAAGCTCCCAATTTTTGGCTGCCCTGCCAAAGGGCTATACTACAATACACCCACTTCAGGTTTACAGGCCCTCCTGCACGTCTCTATCATGGGACAATGTGGAGCCTAGCAATTTTTGGCTGCCCTGCCAAAGGGCTATACTCCAATACACCCACTTCAGGTTTACAGGCCCTACTGCACGTCTCTATCCAGGGACAATGTGGAGCCTCCCCATTTTTGGCTGCCCTGCCAAAGGGCTATACTCCAATACACCCACTTCAGGTTTACAGGCCTTCATGCATGTCTCTATCCAGGGACAATGTGGAGCCTCCCAATTTTTGGCTGCCCTGCCAAAGGGCTATACTCCAATACACCCACTTCAGGTTTACAGGCCCTCCTGCATGTCTGTATGCATGGGTCATTGTTGAAGCTCCCAATTTTTGGCTGCCCTGCCAAAGGGCTATACTACAATACACCCACTTCAGGTTTACAGGCCCTCCTGCACGTCTCTATCATGGGACAATGTGGAGCCTCCCAATTTTTGGCTGCCCTGCCAAAGGGCTATACTCCAATACACCCACTTCAGTTTTACAGGACTTCATGCATGTCTCTATCCAGGGACAATGTGGAGCCTCCCAATTTTTGGCTGCCCTGCCAAAGGGCTATACTTCAATACACCCACTTCAGGTTTACAGGCCTTAATGCATGTCTCTATCCAGGGGCATTGGTGAACCTCCCAATTTTAGACTGCCCTGGCAAAGGAAAATACTACAATAGACCCAGTTCCTCAAAATGGGCACAATATGTCAAGACAGGGCTTCATGTACGTCTCTTCTCAGGGACATCGGAGTGCCGCACAATGTTTTCACGTAAAATCTTTCATGTAATCACAAATAGTAACATACACCAGCTGTATCTCACTATCGGGTATGTGCCCTTAACATTTCCACCCTGAATATTCATTTTGGTGTCATTTTGACAGGTTTTCTGGTGACTCCGTAAAATTGGCGTGAAAGTCGGACAAGATTGTTCACAGCTGTGACTTTTGAGTGAGAAATGCTTCCAGGGGTCTTCCCCATGGTGTTGCCATGTCATTTGAGCACTCTTCTGAGACTTTTGTGACATTTTTAGGGTTTCTACATGCTGCCGGCAGTCATTTCATAAAAATACTCGGGTCTCCCATAGAATAACATTGGGCTCGGTACTCGGGCCGAGTACATGAGTATCTCGGGATGCTCGGCCCGAGCTTCGAGCACCCGAGCATTTTAGTACTCGCTCATCACTAATTATTATCTGATTGGTTTGCTGGCCAGAAAACCGATCAGGTGATCAATATCTGGTTCAAGGACCGGAATCAGCTGTCAGATAAGCTTTGTTTAAAGCTGTCGAGCCGACACCACCGGGCGATGAGCAGGTTCCACTCCTGCAGGCCGCTGGTGCCATCCGATCACCCCCTGTCTCCCATGCCTACTGCTTGTGCACCAGGGGGCTGCAGGAGTCGGCGGTAGCGGGATCGCAAGTGACATTTATGCTTTCGGCAGTGCGCCGGGGTGCTGCCGGCAAAATACTCTGGTTTCCTTATAGGATAACATTGGGCTCGGTGCTCCGGTCGAGCACCCGATCATCTCGATATGCTCATCCCGAGCATTTTACTGTTTGGTCATCATTAGTATGTATGTGTAAAGGTACCGTCACACATGGCAATATTGCTTGCAATTTCACTGGCAATTTGCTGGTTGCATTGAAATCATGGACACATTGTTCTATTTTGTTGCCTTGTACAAATGGAACAATGTGTCCATGATTTCACAGCAACCAGCAAATTGCCAGTGAAATTGCTAGCAATATTGCCGCGTGTGACGGTACCTTAAGTGTGTGTTATTAGGGGGTTGCAAGAGCATAATGGGGTTATTGGTGGTCTGCAAGGAGGATGATGGGGTTATTGGGGGGCTGCAAGGGGATGATGGGGTTATTTGGGGACTGCAAGGGGATGATGGGGTTATTGGGGACTGCTGCAACGGGATGATGGGGTTATTGGGGGGCTGCAAGGGGATGATGGGGTTACTGGGGGGTTGCAAGGAGATGATGGGGTTATTGGGGGCTGCAAGGGGATGATTGGGTTATTGGGGGGTTGCAAGGGGATGATGGATTATTGGGGACTCCTGCAAGGGGATGATGGGGTTATTGGGGACTGCTGCAAGGGAATGATGGGGTTATTGGGGACTGCTGCAAGGAGATGATGGGGTTATTGGGGACTGCTGCAAGGGGATCATGAGGTTATTGGGGACTGCTGCAAGAGGATGATGAGGTTATTGGGAACTGCTGCAAGGGAATGATGGGGTTATTGGGGACTGCTGCAAGGAGATGATGGGGTTATTAGGGACTGCTGCAAGGAGATGATAGGGTTATTGGGAACTGCTGCAAGGTGATATTGTGGGCTGCAAGGGGATGATGGGGATACCATATTGGGGACTACAAGGGGATGGAGAAATAAGACATCCCCTGAAAATAAGATGTAGCGCATCTAAACAGGGTACTAAACTCGACCCCTTCTCTGTAGCGCCACCCATATGATCAAAGCATCGCCCCTGTGCAACCCCACACTGCCGGGCCCTGGAAAAGTGGTCCTGCATAGAGCCGGTCCCCGGTGCAAAAAAGGTTGGGGAACACTGCTTTAGAACATCCAGCCATTGGACCATTAAAATCAGTCTTTCTGAAGTCATACTTTTAAAGTCTGACTCCTCGCAGGTCTTCCTCCTCTTGTAATCAAACATTTTAGGATAGCAAAATTGGTGCCTCCTAAATCCCCACTTTTACTTCTGCAACCTTTTCCTCCCTTTTGGTAAGAATTAGGTAAAAGATGGCAGATCCTCTTGTCCTTTCTTCTACGTTTTGAAAGTTAAAATTGCTAGCTAGAGAAGATTAAAATGTTGTGGACCCATTACTTTTTCCAGAATATCCCAAGAAATATGTGGATAGTTAAAATCTCCCATGATCACTGTGTTGTAATTTTTGGTGAAACGTGTCAGGAAAATTCTATGTTCTTGTTTGTTCTGGATTCCATCTTTTATTGTGAAGAATGATTATTATTATCCATGCCAATGTTCTGGACCTCACTTCCTTCTTCTGCTGTATATGATTCCCTCATGGTATCTGTGCACCTGATTCCCAGGTGAACATCCTTAGTTTCCAGTTTGCATTTACTACTCTAGATACAAAAGTTATCCATGAAAAACATGGATAGATCTCATATGCAAAAAGAAATGTTTTAATGAAAACTTTAGACAAGTTTTGTACTTTTCACGTGTAAAAATAAATTATAAGTAACAAAATAAAAGATTGATAATAAAACCTCATACCTTTATATTTTCTGCAGCTAGACACCTGGCACATTTATTATTTATTATACTGCTCCAGATTTTATTTATATAGGCTCCTTCATCCCATTTTGCATCAAAGTGAAAATCAAAACCCAATGCAAAAAAATGTGTGGAATATTTGTGGCTGAAAGTATAACCTAAAAATAAATTTGGATTCACTACATCTCCTCAACCCCTTTACCCCACCGGCGATTTTCCGTTTTTCATTTTTACCTCCCCTTCTTCCAAGAGCCATAACTTTTCTATTTTTCCATCAATATAAACATATGATGGCTTGTTTCTTGCAAGTTGTACTTTCAGATGAAATCATTTATTCTACTATATAGTGTACTGGAAAATGGGAAAACAATTCTAAGTGTGGTGAAATTGCAAAAAAAAGTGCAATTTCACATTTGTTTATTGGGTTCTTTATTCACCATGTTCACTCTATCATAAAACTAACATGTCGGTGTGATGCCTCAGGTCGGTTTAAGTTCATAGATACCAAACATGTATAGTTTTACTGTTATCTAGGTGGTGAAAAAAATTCAGAATCCTTTAAAGAATAAGAATTGCGCTTTTGGCGCCATATTCCATGACCCCTGGTGCTCTCATATTTTGGGATCTGGGGCTGTGTGACGACTTATTTCTTGCATCTTGAGCTGATGTTTCTAATGACACCATTTTTGGGTAGATGTGATGTTTTGATCGCCCGTTATTGCATTTTATTGCAATGTTGCAGCAACCAAATGTAAATTTGGCATTTAGAATTTTTTATTTTTGTTATGCAGTTTACTTATGCAGTTAATTAATTTTATTTCTTTTATTTCTGAATGTGGCAATGCCAGATGTGTGTATTTTTTAAAATTGTTTTAATAGTTTTATTTTCAATGGTGCTACACATCTCAGCTTATGTCATCATTTGAGATATTGGGGGGAGGATGCGGGCTCACAGCGTGAGCTCGCATCAAACGGTGGAGGCGACCTATGATATACATATACATCATTGGTTGTGAAGGGGTTAGGGCCGCTTCACACTGTGGCGTGATCCGGTCCGGTTCTGTCCGGGAGGACCCTGACAGCCGCGGACCGGATCTGCACACAGGACTGGGGGTCTATTATGCCGGCGCAGCCACTGACAGGTCAGGACCGCGGCGCCCGCGGTCCTGACTTATCAGCAGAGGGAATTGCATGCGCTGCACACCGGACCAGAGGGCATATTAGCCCCCCAGTCCTGTGTGCAGATCTGGTCCACGGCTGTCAGGGTCCTCCCAGACAGAACCGGACCGGATCACGCCGCAGTGTGAAGCGGCCCTTAGAATATAAATTTGACTTGTGCAGAGTCCATACTTAGGCTTCATTCAGACTGTCACTTTTGCAATCCATGGGTATACAGGAAAACCCTGTATACCCATGGATTCCTACATACAGACAAACTAGATGCTGCAAGCAGCACCTGTTTACGCTGTTTTCATGGATCCTTAGGATCCATAATGACACACCGCCATCGGGGCATGTCATTAACAACTACGTCATGCGCACAAACTGCGCATGCGCAGTTCATGCGTCATAGCCCGGAGGCACGGATGATCCCCTGGGATCCGCACTGTTCGTGGCTGTCCATGCTCATATGCACTCGTTATAATATTTCACGTGGTGCCGCAGATCCGTGTGGATGCACGGGCATCACATTACTTTTTACAGAGACCAAATACGTAGCAAGATACGTTTTTGGTCTCTGTGGAAACTATGTTTTGTCACGGATCTACAAGGATCTTCTGCAAAACGCCCACGGAAGTGTTTTCCATCCCTTGATTGAAAAACAATGGAGCCGAAAACTGAATGGTGGGAATCCTGTTTGTCACAGATCCAAACGAATCAAAACGGCTGCAGTGTGAAGGCAGCCTTATCAGATTTCTACATTTTATACATATTTATAAACTTTTCAAGAAACTTTCATAAACCAATTTTTTTAAGACATGATTCACTTCTCAAGTGCCTTTGATGGACTAAGTCATTGAAAGTTTCACACAACCCACCTTTAAAAAGGAAAAATTGCTCAGTGCAGTATTCAAATGAAATAAGAAAGAAGTGTTTTAAACGTATAGTTACTTTTAATGAACTAAAGCAATAGATAGAAAAAATGATAAATTGTATTTTTGCAATTAAAATGCAGCATTGGTCTCTAATATTTTATTTTTAAGGGAGTAATTATAGAAAAATCAATAAGTTGCCTAATTTCTGCCAAATACAACAATACCCAATATGTGGACATATTCTACTCTTTTGGCAGATGGTGTGTGCGCAAAAGAAAAGAAGACCCATTTGACTTTTGGAGTGCAAATTTTTTGCTGGAATGGTTTACATATACAGTAGATGAGGTATACTTATACCAGTGAAATTGAAAAAATTAGTTTGTTACAATATTATTGAGATTTTACTAAGTAATAACAAGTAATGGCATAAGTAATGTAGTTGGGGGTGACATGGGGGCAGGGGTTAGAATAGTGAATATACTAAGAAGGAACAGAGGTACAGAGAAATACAAAAAGTGCTGGTACATTAATGCCAGAAGACTCACCAACAAGATGGAGGAATTAGAATTAATATTGTAAAAAAAATTATGATATGGATGGGATATCAGAGACATGGCTGGATGATAGTAATGACTGGGCTGTTAATTTACAGGGCTATAGTCTGTTCAAGGATGACCGTACAAATAAGCGAGGGGGAGGTGTATGTTTATACGTAAAATCATCCTTAAAACCTATCCTGTGTGATAATATAGGTGAATCTAATGGAAATGTAGAGTCCCTGTGGGTGGAGATAAGGGGAGGGGAAAAAATAATAAATTACTGATAGGGGTGTGTTATAAGTCTCCAAATATAATGGAAGTGGAGGAGAATATCCTCATAAAGCAAATACCGTGTTTCCCCGAAAGTAAGACCCTGTCTTACATTTTTTTGGGGGCCAAAAGTGGTCTTACTTTCGGGGGGGGTCTTACATTGGGTGCCCCAGCAGTGTGGCCTACAGGCCCCCTCCTGCTGGGACACTGCGGGAGCGGGTCGCACGTCACATGCGCCCGCTCATTACATATGCACTACATCCCCCTGTCAATCAGCGACAGGGGGAGTAGTGCATTATACTGTATATATGGGCCCCCTCCTGCTGGCACACTACCCCCCTGTTCTGAGGCCCCCACCGCTGCTGCTGCTGCAGACATCTTACCCTCCAGGGTCTTCTTGCAGCAGCCAGCGCGTCCGTCCTCTGTCCTCAGCTGTCTCCCGGATCATGTGAAGCGTCGCAGCGCATGACGTCATCGCGACTGCGATATGCAGTGCATATGTATTGAGCGGGCGCACGTGACGTGCGACCCGCTCCGCTCCCCCAATCCGCTAGGGGCCTTACATTGGCCCCCCCAGTTGTAAGGCCTTATAATCGGGGGAGGCCTTACATTAGCAGGCCCCCCCTTTACCCCTAGGCGGCCTTACAATCGGGGGGGCCTTACTTTCGGGGAAACACGGTAGATGAAGCAGCGACTCAGGGAGAAGTCATTATTATGGGCGACTTCAACTACCTGAAATACATTGGGGAACTGAAACCTGCAGTTCCAGCAAACAAAGTAGGTTGTTGACAACTATGAAAGACAATTACAGTGGGGAAAAAAGTATTTAGTCAGCCACCAATTGTGGAAGTTCTCCCACTTAAAAAGAGCTGTCTCCCTTCGACAGCTCTTTGGTCTTCACCACAGTGGAGTTTGGAGTGTGACTGCGTGAGGTTGTCGACAGGTGTCTTCTATACTGATAACAAGTTCAAACAGGTGCCAGTACTACAGGTAATGAGTGGAGGACAGAGGACCGAGCTTATTTTGACCCTAATGACCATACGATGCTGAAGTTGGTTTCTCATTCGGCGGTTTCTTATTTGGCTATTTTTTATTTTCTGATTTTTACAGGTTTTTCAATAAAAAGAAAACGTTCTAAGTATATAATACAATGCAATCATGTGCCCTGTTGTGAATACACGTAAAAAACGGATACAAAAATTAGAAGACTGGCACAAAAATGGGCATCAAAGTGGGCACTGAGGTAAGGGGTTAAATGGCTTTGGGCCACTGATTGAGCAAACAGCAAACAGCTGATACTTATTCAAATCTCTGAAAATTGGGTCTCTGCCCACTTTGCCAGTTTTGATGCCCAGAACCCATTTGGGCCAGGCTGGGGTGACATGAAGTTGATGTGGGGCATCACTAGGTATGTAAATCAGGTGTTAGATCAGTGGCCCAAAGCCATTTAACCCCTTCAACACCTTACCTCAGTGCCCACTTTGATGCCCATTTTTGTGCCAGTCTTCTAATTTTTGTATCCGTTTTTAAGTGTATTCACAACAGGGCACATGATTGCATTGTATTATATACTTAGAATGTTTTCTTTTTATTGAAAAACCTGTAAAAATCAGAAAATAAAAAAATAGCCGAATAAGAAACTGCCGAATAAGAAACCAACTTCAGCATCGTAATGACCGTGGCATTTTTGTCAATTCTGACTAGTGTCTCTTTACGAGGTAATATCTCTGGAACGCTTCAATGGATTCCAGTGATTCTGAGAGTGTTTTTTCATGACATATTGGGTTTCATTTTAGGCCCCTTCCACATCAGCGTTTTTTGAAAATGTGGCAGTTGCGGTCATAAAACCGCATCTGCCGCATTTTCCGCCGAACGGCTGCACTTGCTGCAACACTTGCAGCAAGCCCCATGCAATGTCTATGGGGCTTGTGGCAGGTGCGGTATAGTTGCGGTTTCAGCACTTGCGACAGCTGTGGCCGCAAAAAAAACACTGCTTACCGCGTTTTTTTCACGGCCGCAACTGCCACAAGTGCCGAAACTGCACTTGCCGCACCGGCCACACACTTACCACAAGCCCATAGACATTGCATGGGGCTTGCCGCAGGTGAACCGCAAGTGTGACGGTTAGGCGGCAGATGTGGTAAATCCACCGTATCTGCCGCGATCAGCGAAAAACGCTGATGTGAAAGGGGCCTTAGTGGCAAATTTAGGTCAATAATTTTTGCATCTATTTGTGAAAAAATCAAAAATTTGGCAAAAATTTGAAAATTTTGCAATTTACAAATTATGAATTTTTATTCTGCTAAACCAGAGAGTTATGTGACACAAAATAGGATCCATTTTATCCTGTTCCCCATATGAAAATGAAAAAAATTAGGCTAAAAGAAAATTTTTGTGAAAAAAAAAGTACTTTTTCATTTTTACGGATGAATTTGTGAAGTACCTGTGGGTTCACCCATCTAGATAAGTTCCCTAGGGGCTCTAGTTTCCAAAATGGGGTCACTTCTGGGGGAGCTCCAAAGTTTAGGCACACAGGGGCTCTCCAAACGCGACATGGTGTCCACTAACAATTTGAGCTGATTTTCCATTCAAATTGTTACTGGACACCATGTCGCGTATGGAGAGCCCCTGTGTGCCTAAACATTGGAGCTCCCCCACAAGTGACTCCATTTTGGAAACTAGACCCCCAAGCAACTTATCTAGATGCATAGATAGCACTTTGAACCCCCAGGTGCTTCACAAATTGATCCATAAAAATGAAAAAGTACATTTGTTACCACAAAAATGTTCTTTTTTCATTTTTACGGATTAATTTGTAAAGCACCTGGGGGTTCAATATGCTCACCACCCATCTAGATAAGTTCCCTGGGGGGGTCTAGTGTCCAAAATGGGGTCAATTGTGGGGGAGCTCCAATGTTTAAGCACACAGAGGCTCTCCAAACGCGACATGGTGTCCGCTAAAAATTTGAATTGAAAATCAGCTCAAATTGTTAGCGGACACCATGTTACGTTTGGAGAGCCCTTGTGTGCACAAGTGACCCCATTTTGGAAACTAGAACCCAAGGAACTTATCTAGGTACTTTTTCCTTTTTACGGATCAATTTGTGAAGCACCTGGGGGTTCAAAGTGCTCACTATGCATCTAGATACGTTCCTTGAGGGGTATAGTTTCCAAAATGGGGTCACATGTGGGGGAGCTCCATACCCAACAATTGGAATTATTAGTGGACACAATGTCACGTATGGAGAGCCCATGTGTGCCTAAACATTAAAGCTACCCCACAAGTGACCCCATTTTGGAAACTAGATCAATTCATGGATCAATTTGTGAAGCACTTGGGAGTTAAAAATGCTCACTATGCATCTAGATACGTTCCTTGGGGGGTCTAGTTTCCAAAATGGGGTCACTTGTGAGGGAGCTTCATTGTTTAGGCACACAGGGGCTCTCCATACGCGACATGGTGTCTGCTAACAATTGGAGTTAATTTTCCATTTAACTTGTTAGCGGACACCATGTCGCGTATGGAGAGCTCCTGTGTGCTACCATCATTGCCACCAGCACAAGGGCAACTTTGAAAAAAAAAACACAAACAAAATTCGGACTCCATCTTTATTATAAAGATCTGATGTAGTCCACAACGATGGTCCCACGACGCTCGATCGCCTTCGACGTAGTCCACATCTTCGCACGCTGACATCCACGTACGCTGATATCCATGCATGCACACATCCACGCACATCCACGGACATCCACGCACACATCCACGCACACTGACATCCACACACACATCCACGCACACATCCACACACACACATCCACGCACTCATCCACACACGCACATCCACACACACATCCACGCACGCTGACATCCACACATGCACACATCCACACATGCACATCCACGCACACTGACATCCACGCATGCACACATCAATCCACGCACATATCCATCCACCCATGCATGCACCATCCATCCACCCATGTCTGCACCCATCCATGCATGAATGCACCCATCCATGCGTGCATGCATGCACCCATCCATGCACCATCCATCAATCCACCCACCCATGCATGCACCCATCCATCCATGCATGCATGCATGCATCCATCCATCCATGCATGCATACACTCGTCCATGCACCATCCATCCATTCACCCATCCATCCATCCATTCATTCATTCATTCATACTTACCCACCGAAGAGGAGAAGGAGGAGCCTGGGAGAGGAGGAGGGGCCACACTGGCGCTGCAGAGGAGGCCGACGGGCGGGTGCACCGGCGCGGGCAGCTGCCGGGATAGGTGAGGGGGGACAAACAGGGCCCAGAGGTGGGGGGCTAGACAGGGGGGTAGATTAGGCAGAAAGGGGGATGCTGTAGAAGCCGACCGGCGGGGCATGAGCGCGTGCAGCCCGCCGGCAGAGAGATAAGAATAGGAGGGAGGGGGCTGAGGAGGGGGAGGGCACCTGCCGATCCGCCCCTCCAAATCTGATTGTAGAGCTCCAATCAGATCTGGAGGGATGAATCGCTCTGATTCGCTCCAATTGGCAGTTTCAGTTTTACACTGCCGATTGGAGTGGTCCTGGGCACGGGGGGTTAATCCACCCCTTGTGGGGTCAAACTACAGGTTGTCACAGAGCACCAGCAACTGTGACATCTGAGTGACCCGGCTCACAGGAGCTGCAGGGGAGTGTTCCCTGATGGCACAGACGCTGTGCCATCGGTTGGGAACGCACTGGATTTCCAGTGCTATGTGTCGGGAAGGGGTTTAAACTAGGCGGCACACAATAGTTTTAGTGTATTGAGCATGTACTGAGCATGCTCAGCACACTAGAATCGGGTCTGAGGAGATATCAGATGTTTCTTCGGACCCTGCTCTATAGGGCCCCATGTTAAAGTCATCGGATCAGATCGGATTTGGCATAATTGCCATCCGATTTGCTTCCGATCATAATCTCTCCGATTTTTTTCAGGAGCCAAAATCGCAAAAGTCTACAATTTTTGCTCCTGCAAAAAATTGGACAGAATTGGATAGGACGCAAATCGGATGGCAATTATGCCAAATCCAATCCGATCCCCATTGGATAACATGGGGGCTGATTCGGATCCGATGCTGTCCGATTTTCATCGGAAAAACATCGGATTTAACTAAAACGCAATGTAAAACCAGCCTTACAGACTGTTTTTAAAGCGTTTTACCTCTGCTGCTTTAATACTGCGTCCGGAAAAAAACAGGACAAAGATGAGCCGCTGGCACTTGAGGTCCACTGCCTTGTGATTGCCCACAAGGCTGAAATGTGCCAGCCTGCCCTGAGTGGTAACCACTGAGCCACCATAGTTTAGATAGATAAGAATTAATCGGATGACAACAGCTGTGCAGACCTGCATCCCACCACAAGGAGCACTCACGAGCAATCCTCAGGCCAAATATATTCCATTGCATTATCAGTGACAAAGTGAGGGATTGGGCCCCTCCCCCCGTTGCCGGGGCATTACCCTCGTAACATTAGAGTGCTGCTCAAACTGTTGGGGTGCAGCTGTGGGACCCTATTTTCAGAGATGATGTCCTCCACCCAACTCTCAAAAAGCTGAAGAGTCTTCAGGAGAGATGGGTAGTCGAGCTTCGCACACAGACGGTCATCTGTAGCGTTGTCATCCGTCCTATGCTTGCAGTGTGTACCATGACCCGTACAATGAGGCCCATATACAGAGTCAAGTTTGAGACCCTTGATTTAAGCATTCACTCCATCTTTTCTAAAGTATACACACGCATAGATTAATTGTTATCTATCTAATCGCATGATGACAGGTGTCCAGACCTGCATCCCACCACAAGGAGCACTCTGGACTCTGCTGTTTCCCTGCTGTCCCCCTGTTGTCCCCCTGTTGTCCCTGCTGTCCCCCTGCTTTCCCCCTGTTGTCCCCCTGTTGTCCCCTGCTGTCTCCCTGTTGTACCCCTGTTGTCCCCTGTTGTCCTCTGTTGTCCCCCTGCTAGATAAGAATTAATCGGATGACAACAGCTGTCCAGACCTGCATCCCACCACAAGGAGCACTCACGAGTAATCTCAGGCCAAATACATTCCATTGCTATTGTCAGTGACAAAGTGAGGGATTGGGCCCCTCCCCCCGTTGCCGGGGCATTACCCCCCCCCCCGTTGCCAGGGGTCTCTACCCTCGTAACATCGTAACATTGAGTGCTGCTCAAACTGTTGGGGTGCAGCTGTGGGACCCTATTTTCAGAGATGATGTCCTCCACCCAACTCTCAAAAAGCTGAAGAGTCTTCAGGAGAGATGGGTAGTCGAGCTTCGCACACAGACGGTCACTCTGTAGCGTTGTCATCCATCCTATGCTTGCAGTGTGTACCATGACCCGTACAATGAGCCCATATACAGAGTCAAGTTTGAGACCCTTGATTTAAGCATTCACTCCATCTTTTCTAAAGTATACACACACACACATAGATTGTTACCTATCTAATCGCATGATGACAGGTGTCCAGACCTGCATCCCACCACAAGGGGCACTCTGGAGTAATTCTGGGAGCTGAATTCATGGCATTGTCAGTGACAAAGTGAGAATTTGGACCCCTAACCCCATTTTTCTCGGGCATTGACCCCACCTGAGTGCTGCTCAAGCTGTTGGGGTGCAGATGTGGGACCCTATTTTCAGAGATAATATCCTCACCAAACTGTCAAAAACTGAAAGTGTCTTCCGTAAAGCTGGGTAGTCGCCTCTGTAGCTGTCCTGTCATACTTCATATGGTCCCAATGTGTAAATCATTCACTGCAATGAGAGAAACAGCACGTAGCCCTTGTATTGCACCAGGAGCCCACCACACAGCCCCAGTTTACACTTTAACCTGGTATCTCAGAGAGAGAAGCAAGACTTGTTAAACCTTTCTGTTTTTGTTAAGCTAAAACAATTAGTTACTATCCTGGGCAACACGGGGATACAGCTGTAAGCTGAAAAACATTTTTTTTTTAAAAAAAAAAAAAAATCGGGCCTCCTCCACCCCTTAAATGCCGGCCTCTCTCACCTTTTTCCCAAAAAAAACATGAAACCATTGTTCTGGTTGGGGAAATTCAATTACCGGTTTTAACGATTATATACAGGATGTAAAAAATAAGTACCAAAATGATGGAATTATTATAGAATGTGTTAATGTTACAATGAAAAAAAAATTCTCCTTACCCAACACAGCACTATGGTGTTGTGCTATTATGGTGGATGAAATGTAACTACCGGTATAAAAAATGTAAAGTATCTCAACATCCTATATTGAGATGAGACCCATATACACAGTTATTCATTCTTTTTTGATGTATTATCCACATTGCAAAGCTATTATGTTCCTGCCTATCATGTATGACTCCCGAGACAGCCCTCAGTTCGCTCCATATCTCTTATAAGTCAGTTCGGCCCAAATCTTGTAGTAATCTCTGTTCTGCTCCCAAATCTCTGTATAAGCTCGTTTGCTCATATCTCTGTGTAAGTTCAGTTCTGCCCATATCTCTGTAGTAAGTTCGTTTGCCCATATTCTTATAAGTTCATTCTGCTCCATATCTCTGTATAAGTTCAGTTCTGCCCTATCTCTGTAGTAAGTTTCATTTGCTCCATATCTTGTAGAATTCAGTTCGCTCCATATCTCTGTATAATCTCTGTTCTGCCTCTTATCTCTGTAGTAAGCTCGGTTCTGCTCCTATCTCTGTAGTAAGCTCGGTTCTGCTCTCTTATCTCTATATAAGCTCGGTTCTGCTCCATACTCTGTGCAAGCTCGGTTCTGCTCCTATCTCTTGTAACTTGTTTATGATCCATATCTCTGTAGTAAAACTCTTTCTGTTCCATTCTCTGTAGTCAGCTTGGTTCTGATCCATATCTCTGTATTAAGTCGGTTTGCTTCCAAATCTCTGTGTAAGCTTGGTTCTGCTGTCTTATGCTGTATAAGCTCGGTTCTGCTTTCATATTCATATACGCTTGGTTTCCCTTTTATGTCTGTAGTAAGCTTGGTTTGTTTTCATATCTAAGGTATTTCACTTTCTTTTTGTTAACTCCGATGCTGTCGATGAAAATCGGACAGCATCGGATTCAAACTGATCCCTGCAATCAATCCAAAGAGGCACCCAAATTTTCGACATTTTGCAGGATCTATTTGGTTCCTGTCACTGTTCCCCCTCTTCTCTGCCTCCTGTCTCTCGTTGTCCCTGCTGTCCCCCTGCTGTCCCCCTGTTTCCCCTTGTTGTCCCCTGCTGTCCCCCTGCGCTCCCTGTTGTACCCTGTTGTCCCCCTGTTGCCCCCTATTGTCCCTCTGTTTCCCCCTGCTAAATAAGAATTAACGGATGACAACAGCTGTCCAACCGATCCACCACCAAGGAGCACCTCCACGAGTAATCCCAGGCCAAAATACATTCCATTGCATTGTAGTGACAAAGTGGGGGATTGGGCCTCCCCCGTTGCCCGGGGCATTACCCCCCCCGTTGCCGGGGTCTCTACCCTCGTAACACGTAACATTGAGTGCTGTCAAACTGTTGGGTGAGTGTGGGACCCTATTTTCAGAGATATGTCCTCCACCCAACTCTCAAAAAGCTGAAGGGTTTCAGGAGAGTGGGTAGTCAGCTTCCACACAGCGTCACTCTGTAGCGGGGTTTTCACCTTTCCATGCTTGCATGTGTCCATACCCCTCAAAGGCCCATATACAAGTTAAGTTTTTGGGGCCCTGATTTAAGCTTCACTCCATCTTTTTAAAGTATTAAAAACGCATAGTTAATTGTTATTACTTCGCATGATGACAGGTGTCCAGACCTGCATCCCACCAAAGGGAGCACTCTGGATCTGCTGTCCCCCTGCGTCCCCCTGTTGTCCCCCTGTTGTCCCCTGCTGTCCCCCTGCTTTCCCCTGTTGTCCCCCGTTTCCCCCTGCTGTCTTCCTGTTGTACCCCTGTTTCCCCCCTTTTTCCCTTGTTTCCCCCTGCTAGATAAAATTAACGGATGACAACAGCGTCCAGACCCCGCATCCCCCACAAGGGCACCACGGGTAATCCTCGCCAAATACTTCCATTGCCTTGTTCAGTGACAAAAAAGTGAGGGATTGGCCCCTCCCCCGTTGCCGGGGCATTACCCCCCCGTTGCCAGGGGGTCTTACCCTCGAACATTGAGTGCGCTCAAACTGTTGGGGTGCAGCTGTGGGGGCCCTTTTTTTCAGGGTTTGTGTCCTTCACCCAATCTCAAAATGTGGGAAGGGTCTTCAGGAGAGTGGGTAGTCGAAGCCTGCGCACACAGCCGGTCACTCTGTGCGTTGTCTCCGTCTATGTTGCAGTGTGTACCATGACCCGTACAATGAGACCCATATTCAGAGTCCAGTTTTTTGGGCCCTTGATTGAAGCATTCACCCTCTTTTCTAAGATACACACACATAGATTAATTGTTATCTACTAATCGATGAGAATGCCAGACCTGTCCCACCACAAGGGGCACTCTGGAGTAATTTGGGAGCTAATTAGGCTTTGTCGTGACAAAGTGGAATTTGGACCCCTAACCCCATTTTTCTCGGGCTTGCCCCCACTAGTGCCCAAGGTTGGGGTTGCAGATGTGGGACCCCTATTTTCAGAATAAATCCTCCACCAAACGTCAAAAACCTGAAAGTGTCTCGTAAAGCTGGTATGCCTCTGTAGCTGTCATGTCATATTCTATGGTCCCAACGTGTAAGTCTTCACTGCAATAAGAATACAGACATTATAATTTCCAGGCAATCAAGATTGATTAATCAGTCCTATCACCCCTCTATGGGATTTAGAACAGTTGATTAATTTTGTTAACAAAACTCCGATAGACCTTTCTAGGAAAGGGAGCCATCCCCCTTAGATACATTTCTACTTTTGTTGCAGCTCCTTTACCTTATCGTTTAACGAATCCTGTGAATCTTCATCCCGAAACACATTCCTCGTCTATAAGGCTGCGTTCAAAACAGCGAAAATTTAGATGCTTTTTTACGCACGCTTTTCCTGTAAAAGCACATCTTTTTGCCGGTTAAAGGGAGAATGGAAAACCCTTTTTTGCCATTCAGGCGCCTGCGCTTTTTTCGCCCTGCGTTTTTTATGGAGAAATGGACGTAAATAGAATGACCATGGCAATTCTTTGGGCAAATATGCGCACCTTTCTCCCATGGCGCCGTTATAAGGAGCTGGTTACGCATTGTCGTTCAACAAATTCCTTTTCCACAGCCTGTAATGCAGGCGCAAGGGAGTTAGTGATGTCACTGGCGAGGGAGGGGGGAAATCCTGTATTTTTTCCCCACCTTTTGGAATGTCGTGCCTGGAGTTCGCTTTCGAGTACTATTTCACTGTGTAAGCAAAATAAAAAAAAAAAAAAAACTATTAAAACTAAAAAAATTGAATATTAACCTCCGACAATTGTCCCGGGACCCGAGGAGAAGACGTTGCGATCGCAGCAAGGGCTTAGAGATGTGATTGGCCAAAACCAACGAGCTGATGTGTCACGTGACATCTCAGTAATGTGATGTCAATCGCTGATTTGGTTTTTAACGCACGCCAAAACCAAACAGTTTTTCACAAAAGGTGTTATGTGACCCATCGTCAACATTTTTTAGGGGTGGTTTTAAACTCCTCCCTGATGTGTTAAAGGGAACTGCCCCCGAAAAATGAGCCCCGCCTCTTTATACCTTCCCTGACCATGCTAAACTTTTTTAGCCATCACTTTGTGCCTGTATAGCGATATTGCAAACTTTCTAAAAGTTTTTTATCCTTGGATCTCGGTTTCACATTTGAGAAGCCGCAAAAAGGCGGTCCTTCTGCTTCTCCCTCCCCTTGCTTGCTAAATTATTATGCCCCAAGGGCGTGCTAAACAAAGGAACTGTTGCGCAATCAAAGGGGAATGAGCTGCTATGACGAAAATCGTGTCATATCTGGCTTTACCCACATCATACACCTTATGGTGTACTGCCGCCCTCGTGATGCCGATGCTCATCCGGAGGTGTTTTCTTGGCACCGTAAAGGGTGTAGGGGACGGGTAAAGGGTTATGCGATTTTTCTCATAGTGGCTTTTTACCGCCCCTTTTTTACGCGCACAGGCTCTCTGCTGTTTAGCACCCCATCGGGGGTGAATAATTAACAAGCAGGGGGGGGAGAAGCGGAAGGAACGCCTTTTTGGTCAGGTTCCCCTTTAAGTGACAAAGCTGGGCGGCAACCCTATCATGATTAAGGCCGGCCGCTCGGTGGGAACCTCGCATCCCAGGTATTGGTGGGGACGTAATTAAAATTTTTTTTTAAACCATTGCTTTCTTTTAGTTCACTTTCGAGTGTAGACACACAGGATGTACACAGAACGGGGTTATTCCTGCCCCTTTGAAATCATTCCCTCTGCCTCGTGGGGGAAAAATGCAGCTGTAAAAAAAAAAACAGTGCGGTTAATTTTACCGCATAAATAGCGCGGCTGCAAAACACTGGAAAAACGCCTGCGCCAAAAAAAGCGGCAATTACGCCGCAGTGGAACCGCCTAACAGCGCAAGTTTCATTGGTTTCTAAAGGTGGTTAAGATCCATTGTTTTGAAGGCTTTACCTTCCTAACCTGAGAACCTCCTCTTAAGAACATAATAGGAAACTTATTGTTTCAGGTAACTTTCCATCCTTTAGTAGGCTTATCTATTTGCAATTTTGTTTGTTCAGCTCCCAACCTGTCCACAAAGGGCGGGGGAAGGGGGGGACAATTGGCCCCGTCATCCTGGTTCTCTTTTCTTTAGATTTGGGAGTGATGATGATTTTCCTTCCCCCCCACCATTTCTCCTTCGGACCAGGGTAAGATCTCTTCCAATACCGGGGTGGATGGCAAGACAAAATCTGGGGAGATTCTCTAAATTAACAATAATATTAAGGAGCTGATGACAAGAGAGTCAAAAAAGCAATAAAATGTGATGGAGAATAATAATCAATGCATTTATGTATTTTCTATATAAAGGATGTGACAGGATTAATCTCTTTACTGTTGGAAAAATAGCTGCCCCTAACTAGGGTTTCACAACTTTGCACACCGTTGTATTCTAATAATGAGAAATAATATAGAGGAATTTAAAGAAAACAACAGGGGGACTAGAATGGACTCACCTCTCTTCCATAACCTACAGCTCAGAAAATGGAAGATCCGCAACTCCTTTATAAAGTGTGTATGTCATAGCACAAGAGGGAGGGGCCAAAAACCCAATATTCTGTGCATCATGGGGCCAAGAGAGCAGTGTTATAGGGACCAGACCAAGCCAGCCACCCCAAATTCATTCCATATAGATGAATGAATCTAATTTTCCACCTTGACCTCTGAAAACCTTATGCAAGGTGCCAAATTATAATTGCCACAAAATGCTTTGTAATGTTTCTTGATTGATACAGTGATAAAAAACAATAATTCATTATTATCCCGATACCAGAAGATTAAATGTTATGGATGTTTGGATAAAACCATACTATTGTGGAAGCCAAACCAATAGGCGGAAATTAATTCTGCTCAACATTAGTATTAACATAATAAAAATTAATATTAATCTGAAATTTTTGCTCATGTAAAAGGGGACCTGTCACCCCCTGTGCGGGGGCAAACTAAATGCAGCATGTCTGCTGCATTCAGGAAGGGGGGTCCCCCATGTTTCTAGCCCCCCCTGTAAGCTTTAAAAAGACATTAAAGAAAACTTAGTAAAGTCTAATGGGTGGGATCTTATGAATGGTCTTCATGCAGACCAATCCTCCAGTCTCTCTGGTTTTTCCTCCTTCATGTCTCTGCGCCCCTCCCTCTTGCGGGCTTGCCCCCTCCTTGGTTGATACAGAGAGCTCCCTATATACAATTGTTAACCTTAACAAAATCCTATATACAGTATAACCCAAACATAGCTTCCTATAAAGGTGAGGACCATTCACATCCCCCTATATACAGTTAAGGACCAACACAGCCCCCGTTGCAGTCAGCCATTCATACCCCCTATATACAATATGAGACCTTTACGCCCCCCTATTACAGTAAAGCTTACAGCCCCATATTCAAACGGACCATTCATACCCCCTATATACAAATGAGACCATTCAAGCCCCTATATACATTTAAGACCCTTCACAGCTCCCTATATACAATATGTAACCTTACACAGCCCCCATATCAGTATGAGCCCATACACAGACCCCATTGCAATGAAAACCATACACAGCCCCCTTATACAGTTGACCCCCCATACACGCCCGCTATTACAAGACCCCATACCGCCCCCGGTATACAGTATAGACCATACACAGACCCCTATAAAGTATGACCCATACACAGCCCGCTATATAAATGACCCCTACAAGCCCCGGTTTATTAAGTTGAGCCATACACAGACCCCCTGAAGGATTTTATTTCCTAACCTAGCACCCTCCTCTTAAGAACATGAATAGAACTTATTTTTTTCAGTAACTTTCCAACCATTATTAGGCTTATTTATTTAGCTTATTTGTAGTTAGCTCCCCAATGTCCGGAGGGGCGAGGGGGGGGGACAATTGTCCTCCGTCTCTGGTTCTCTTCTTGCTTTTGATCTTGGGTGATGATAGTTTTCCTTCCTCCCCCACCATAATTTCCTTCCCCAGGAGTAATTCTCTCTCCAGTCCAGGGGGTAGGATGGAAAAAACAAAAATCTGGGGCAGAAATTTTTCTACATTAACATAATTTTAAAGGGGCTGATGACAAGAGAGTAGAAGCAATAAAATGTTGATGGGAATTAATAACTCAATGTCATTTATGTATTGATATATAAAGGAGTAGGGGGATTTCTCTTTTCTATTGGAATTTGTTGTGAACATTTGGATGGCCTAATTATGATTTATACTTTTACTTTAGATCTGCTTTATTATAATAAAGATTTTTAATGAACTAAAAATAAATGGAAAAATAGATGATGGGGGAGGGAATTAAAGACAAAGGAGGGGGGCAGTGGGCTTACCTCTCTCTCCATAACCTACAGCCTTAAAGGGAATGGTTTGGGCCTGAGCTTTATAGAAAGTGGTGATTTCATAGAACAAGTGGGAGGGGCCAGAAACCACAGATTCCGGGGACCTCATAGCCACAAGCTGTTATAGGGACCAACCACTTGATTTCAACAGTACAAATCAACAATAACCATATTTCCCAGAAAACCAGGGATTAAATTTATGGATGTTTGTAAAAAAAATTATTCCTCAAATTATTGACATATTCATCAACAAACCATTTTTATATGCATTTTTTTTTAAAATTACTATTTCATTTTTTTCATTTCTAAATAACAACTCTTTAAAACTTTATCTATCTATTACTCTACAATCTATCTATCTTCTATCTAACTATCATCTATCTTCTTTCTATCTTCGATCTATCGAATTATCTATCTTCTAATATATCTATGTATATCATTGTATATTATGTTGTGTATAATATATTTTATATATATATGCCATAAATGAAAAATGGGATGCAGCGCTCCTTTCGATTATTACCTTTATTGGCCTTAGGTAAAGGCGGACGTTTCAGTCACATAGACTTTTTCCATTGGACGAAAAATCGCACCTTTACCTAAGGCCAATAAGTGAATGCACACGGATTACTGGGCCAGATTATTTTAGAGAATTATTTTGATTTTGATCAACAACTATGTTCCAATCAACCCACCAAAGATCCAAAAAATCAAAGTTAATATTTTTGAAAGTTGGAGGGTTTTTTTTTTGATTTGGCTCTTAGGAGGATATCTGTTTGGGCGGTAAACATTATTTGCAAATTATTAGGCAACTTATTAAACAAACAAATATTTCCCATCTACTTGTTTATTTTTCACGGTAAACAATATAACTTCACAAAAATTTTAGAAATAAACATTTCTGACAGCAAAAACAAAAACCAAAAAATTAGTGAGAAATAGCCCCCTTTCTTTATGATACATCAACACCTCCATCCAAGATTCTGTCAGTTCTTGATCTGTTTATTATCAAGTTTGCGTGCAGCCCACCACAGCCTCCCAACACTGCCCAAGGTTTTCTGTTTCCCTCCCTGTAGATCTCACATTTTAGGAGGAAACCCCAGGTTCTTATGGGTTCAGATTGGTTGAACAAGGGGTCCATGTCATTATTTTTCTTCTTTTATGACCTTTATGGCCAGCCTTGCTGTGGGTAGTTGGATGATGGTTGGAGTATTGTCCTGCAGAAAATCATGTTTTTCTCGCCGATACCGACTTTTCCTGTACCACTGCTTGAAGAAGTTGTTCTTCCAAAACGGCGTAGGTCGGGGAGTTACTTCACTCCATCTCAACCGAAAAGGTCCCACAAGTTCTCTTTGATGATATAGCCCAATACCAAAACCCATCCACCTCGTGGGTTGAGTCATGAAGTCTCTGCCCTTTACTGATTGCCTTGACCCATAATTGGCCATCAGACTTTATTTTCTTTATCCATAAAAACCTTTGAAAAACATTTAAATTATTTCTTGGTCCATTTGACGTTTTATCTTATGTTTCTTGCTCAGAGGGGCGTTTTTCAAGCCCCACCTTGGGGAATGCCCTGAGTATTTGCACACTTTGCTTTTTGATACTCCAAAAACGTTGCAGCTCTAAATATTTTCAAAACGGGTGGCAAAAGGCATCTTGGAGTTCACGCTTGTTTTTTTTTCTCAATTCATCGGGCAGTTATTTTCACCCTTTTTTGCCCAACAGACTTCTTGGGACCCTTTGGGTTATTTGCCAAAAAACTGATTGTTTGGTGATCACCTTCAAAAAGTTTGGCAATTTCAAGACTTTGCTTCCCTCTGCAAGACATTCACAATTTTGGGATTTCAAGCCCTGAAATCTTCCTGACCCATTTTGCCAAAGGAAAGGAAGTTGCTAATAATTAAGCCACCTTTTGGGTGTTGATGTTTTTACACCACCCCCTCCCATTAAGAGATGACATCACCTCTAACTTAATTGGTAGTTGGCTCTCAAGCCTATACAGCTTGGAGGGAAACTGTATAAAATGTTCTTGATAAAACCGGTTATGTCAGGAGTTAAGCCGTTTTTTTTCAGCACAAAAAATTGTGCAAAAAGTGCCCCCCCCCTCGTTTTATAACTTCTTCAGTGACGGTTCAGATTGGGGGGGCGGGTGTCCGGGGGTGGAGGAGGAGGGGGGGCTGTAATAGGAGGGGGCGATCAGTCCCCCCACATTAGTGCAATGCAATAGCACTGCATCCCCCTGTCCACGCGGCAGGGGGAGCGGTTACATTTCACTACTATTCATGCTCCCCCCCCCAGTGGTATTACAGTCCCCCACATGGTATATAAGGCCCCCCCCAGGTATATACAGGCGCCCCCCCGTGGGTATTTCAGGGCCCCCCTGTGGTATATACAGGCCCCCGTTGCTACCGCACACCCTTAAAAATAGTTTCATACTTATCCTCCTCGCTGTCCCGGGTGCATCCTCCGCTTCCTTCCTGCTTGTACCCGCCCATCCATGTGACCGCCACAAAGCAATGACGCATTACAGGTGCGCGGTCACATGGGATGGATCCCGGGGGGTACAACAGGAAGGAGAGCGGAGGTGGCGCGGGTGACAGCGGAATAAGTATGAAAAGCTCTTCTTTTTACATGTGCAGGCAAACAACGGGGGGGCCTGTATATACCCAGGGGGGGCCTGTATAACCACGGGGGGGCGCCTGATATAAACGGGGGGCCTGTTTTTTACCCTGGGGGGCCGTTATATAACTGGAAGGTTGTATATACCGTACCATGGGGGGGGCCTGTAATACCATGAGTGGGGCTGTAACCTCTGATGGGGGGGTCTGTATATACCATGAGGGGGGCCTGTATAACATGAAAGGGGCCTGTATTCCCACTGATGGGGGGCCGTAAATACCATGGGGGAGCCTGTATTTTTATACCATAATGGCGGGCCTGTATAACCCACTGATGGGAGGGCCTGTTTAACCACTATGGAGGGGGCCCGAATACCCGAGGGGGGCCTGTAATACCACTAATGGCGGGCCTTTATACCATGAGGGGGGGCCTTATATACCATGTGGGGGGCTGTATTCCACTGATGGGGGTTGAACCTCTGATGGCGGGGGGAACTGTATACCAGTAGGAGGTCCTATTCCATGATGGGGAGATTATATTACCGTTAATGGGGGGCCATTTATCGATGGGGGGCTTTACCGGATGGTCTGCTTCATTTTTCCCCCCTAGCTTATACTCGAGTCAATTAAGTTTCCTTTTTTGGAGGGTAAAATTAGGGGGGCCCGGTTTTACCGGTATTACGGTACTCATTTGCCGATGTTCTGCACACGTTAAGGGTGGGGACTTTATATGGTGCCCTAAAAGGGAATGGTTTTGAAATTCCGTTTGTGCACATTAGATTTGAGAGGGGAAGTTTTTTTGTGGGTGGTGACCTGGTGGCCATTTTAAGTCGGACATTTTTTTCCAACTTTATTTTTTTTCGGGGGAAATGGTCTGTGACCACAAACTATTGGAATTTCTTTTAAAAAAAAAAAATGGGGGGCTTTGGGGTTTTTTAAGTAATTTATTTTTTCAGGTTATTTACAAGTTTATGATCACTTAAAAATGTGTTCAAATGTGCCCATTGTGTTGGATTGGAAAGCAATTCTTCTCCCCTCTTACACACTGATAGATTGAAGTAAATAAAAAATTCCCACAGGGCGGGTATTCTGGTTTAAAAACTCAATTTTTTTTCACCATAGAAAAAACCAAGTTCTGGGGAACAAGCCCCACCCCCAGCCTTGCGTTTTTGGGTTTGAGCCCTTTTAACCTGCCTATATGGTGCTCTAACCGAAACGCGTAAGGGTGGGGGGGGGGGGTGTACCCAAAAAGTGTTTTTTTTTGATGGGAATAAAAAATTTTTTAAAAACCGAAACCCGGGCTGTGCGGAAAACTTCACGGGTAATCTGGATACCCTTGGATTTTCCGCACAAACACCTAGGAAGGCATGGGGAGCTATGCACTTTGAAACTTTATTACGAAAAATAAGCATTCCGCAACAAATTGCCCCTTAGTGTGAGGGAAGAAAATTTTTGTGTGGCGCCATGGTCCCCACCCTTTTTGGAAAAATTTTTCCCCCTCCCCAATACAATGTGCCAAAAACAGGAGTTGTATCACCAAAAATTTCCTTTTTATTTAGGGGGTCCATTCCCCATATACTCGCGTATGCCATTTTTCAGCCCAAAAAAGGGCTAAAGTAACCCCCTCGGTTATAGGAGTAGTGACGGCGCCCTGCGCCCCAGCAACCCCGAATGCAGGGCCCCCCAGCCCCACTTGGTCACGTAAAGCAAATTTACTTATCACGTCCCGGCCGGCCCGCTGTGCTGAACCCCCATTTATCTTCAGGTTTCTTCTGTTTCCTGTCTCGTTTTCCCGGGAATAACGTCATGTCGGCGACGAACCAAAAAGGGAAAAAAAA